>PVJA010024002.1:0-13880 GCA_004027025.1 Myocastor coypus | reverse complement strand
TGAAAAGGAATTGAATTAACTCTGGTGTCGGTAGATCTGGGGCCACATGACATTGCCAGAACCGGCTTCCATTTCACCATCTCTGGCTTGTCTGTCCATAGCTCTGGCTCTGTTCTCATCAGGCCTGCCGCTTCAGCTCTGCAGCTTAAAAGGATTCCAGGAACGCCGGCGTTGCTGCCTCACTTCTCATTCCAGGTATTGCAAAATAAAAGAAAAAAAAAAGCCTTTATATCCCCAATGACTGTAAAAGTTACGCAAAGAGGGCATGTACACCCACATGGGCTTTTGCCTCTGTTTCTGCCTCGCACAGTGTTTACCACTGAGATCTAGAGCTCTGGAGGTGGACTGCACCTTTGTGACCACAAGGGCTCTGAGTAGTGGAGATATGGAACCTGAAATGGACTTTGTGGGCTGGTTCTTGAAAGAAAAGGAATGGGGAGGGGAGACAAGTTACAGATGTCCCATACCATACTACCATCTCTGAAGGCTAGAAAACCATTGACCTGTTTTAGAGTACTTAAAAATGTATATATTGGTTGTAGTTTTTACTTTATAGTGTACAATAACATTTTTCTGTGGAGAGAATCTGCTTTCAAACAACCAACAAATCATCCAAGAACTATAGATTTAATAGAACAAAGTTAAATTAAAATTATGCTCAGAAATTTAAGAAGAACCAAGAAAAGGGTTTTAAATATATATTATACACACACATACATATATACATATACATATACATATATATATATATATATATATATATATATATATGTTTATTTATTTATTTATTTATTTGGTGCAAGATCTTACTATGCAACTTGAAACTGCAGTGAGCCTTCCGTCTTAGCCTCCCCAGCACTGGGATTACAGGCATGCAACACGATGCCCACTTTCTGTGGCTGGCATGGTAAGCCTGAGACTCCAGGCCAACATGGCATGTGGTACCGAGGATCAAACTAGGTCTTTCCACTCACGAGGTAGAGGCTTAGACTTCTAAGCTGTCTCCCCAGTCCAGAAAAAGTTTCTAAAATTATATTTGTTCATGAATTTTGCTTCAGAAAGTCAGAGCTATTTCTCCTTCAAATATTTTAAATATCGATTAGAAGAAATTGTTCATGACAAAATTTTAACAATTTTTAAAATTTCATTCAATGGCAAGTACAATGATGACTAAAATACTGTTCCACGCATGACCAGAATTAAAAGACAGCATATACATTGTGAACTATCATCATTTCAAGGTTAATATATAACTTACATTGACATTTTCTTCAGTATGAAACAAATTTAATATAATAATACCATATAGTCAGGGAGAGTAGTAACTGATACCAGGAAAAGCAAAATCACTTTGCTTAAAAAAATCAGGTTCACATTAAAGTGTCAGTGTAGCAGATGTGCACACATCAGTTTAAAACTCACTGCATAAAAGAAAGTTTGTACCTCAGCTATTAATTAACCATATGTTATCTCTTTAAAGCCACAGCTGCCACACTGGCTTTATTATCTGAACAGTCTCATTACTTTCTTCTGTAGTCTCTTATTTTAATTGACTTTTGTGGTTTTGCAACTAAAGACATGTACCACACCCAGTAGACTACAGTGAGTCATGCAAGAAAAACACCCAAGGGACAATGTCAGTGGTCTAGGAATAAAAATATCTGTCACCTTGCAAATATTGCAGTGATAGTCAGTTGATACTTTTCAACTGTTTCTCCTTCAAAACTAGGGAATATTTACTTTTGGCTTAATTAAATAATCTTACATGCTATCCCTGTCAGTGAATTACCTTGATGGAATAGTCTTATCATGCATATTTTACAAAAAGGTGGCCAATGTCAGTAACAATGGGTTTGTCAACACCACTAGACAGTCTTCACTGTAGTACGAGGATACTTTCCAAGAAAAAGATCACTGTGGACTGTGAACAAAAGAGGAATTTCTCAGTAGAAGAAGTTATCTTTTAGAGAGACAAGTTTGGAAGGATGGCAAGGTGAATTATGTGGAGAGGGAAGGGGCATTGTGGTAATGAGAAGTAGAACAAAGATTTAGCATATACAAGTAGAGAAGCAGAGCATACTGGTGAAGAGACACACAGTCTCAAGACACCAATACAGAGAAAAGTTTTACCTTATCTTCCCACTAAAATGGGAACAGCAAAATGGTACAAGCATGGAAAAGTCAAGGTTTAGTTATAAGAAAGAAGAAAGAGGGAACACAAATACATCTTGTGGAAGATTACCCAGAAGAGAATCATCAAGGTCTGAAACTAGAAATCCACTGAGTGGTCAGACCAAATTTCTAAAACCAAGACTTTGGAGTAGTCCAAGGAAGTAAAATAATTTTGTCAAAATTGGACAGATCCAAAGGTGAATATGGGAGCCAACAACCTATAGAGACCAAATAACAGGTAGCCTTACACTGATCTGATAATTCCCTTTCCATGGAATAGGAACTGGTAGGGCTGCGTGTGGTATCATCCGTGTAACCAAATCACTAAACAAGCGCTTACAAGAGGTCAGCAGTGGGAAAGTAGAAGAGTTACTAGAGCTCAAAGACAAAGAGAGTTGGATTTTAGCTTAACTTCTGAAATCAACAACCAGAGTGCAGTTGGCTTAATGCTGAAGCACTCTAATGCAGAAGAATAATGGACAGTGTTATTCACACGTTCAGTCAGTGGTCAGGTGGTTCTTTCCACAGAGAGAAAATATGCAAAGAAACACTATACAAGGGTGTGTTTTGAAGTGTCTAAAGGAGTAGTTGATACTGAGGTTAGTTTGTTTAAGCAAGGCTGAGGCTCTTAAGACATACTAAAAAGAATTTGATGTGACAACTGTCTAGAGACTATTTGGGAAGAAAATGTCTGTCACAATGCATAGAAAAGAGGCTTTTCTCATTCTGTAACATTATAAAAAGCAAACATCAAGGAAGGAGGAAACTAGGTAAGGAAAGAAGGGAAAGAAAGAAAAGGAAAAAAGGCAGAGATAGTCCAAGCAAGAGACTTGAAAAGTTCCATTATTATATAACATTATTATAATTATCATTGACATTATAGTACTATTGACATCATATGACTTATCACCAAGAGCACTCAGTTTTTTAGTTATGCAATTTTTTCATGCATAATACATTTTAAAAGGTATTTGTTACATTTTTCCATTCTAATTTAGACCAACAAATTCCAGCCTTGCTGGATATTAGGTGTCACCTAGATTTTTTTTTTTTTCTGTTGCAGTTCTGGGTTATGCCTGATTATTTGGATCCCATATCTTGCCTATCATATATATTTTTAATTTTTCTGGTATGTATCTTTAGGTAATTTTCTCAGAGTAGAAGTATCAGTAATGAATTTGTGAATTATTGCCAATTTAAAACTGTTTTAGCCCTGCTTTCACTGCTGTGTAGTGATTTAGTGAAGGATGTAGTAGTAAAACATAGGACTAAAGTAGTGTCCCTGGGAACCCACATGGCAACAGTATGTGCTTTTGAGCATTCTAGTGTCAGTAGTTAGGAAAGGTCTCAGTCTGAAGATAATGCTAATGTCCTTCAGAATATAGTGATACTGATAAGAATTATGATGCTGACTGGATTCTTGTTCATTTACAAATTACCTGTCTTGGGCCGGGCAAGCAGCTCAGTAGATTAAAGTGCCTGAAAGCAGGTGCATGGGCTGGAGATTCGATTCCCAGGCCTGCAGGATGAGCCCCACCCCCCAGGGTGCACTGAGAATGCAATTGAGATTGGGCATGGGATGCCCATTACACCTGTAATCCCAGCTCTTGGGAGACTGTAAATAAGAGGACCACTACTATTCCAATCTAGTAATGAGACCCTGAACACCCTGGAGACTCTTTCCCAAAATAAAATAAAATAAAATAAAATAAAATAAAATAAAATAAAATATTACCTGTCTTTTGTCCCAAAACTTTGAACATGTTCAGGTTAGCTTTTATGTGCTAGAATTTCACAAAGGTGGAACTGAGTCTGAGAATTCATAATAGTAATAAATCCAGGTGATAGTTCAGTGGCACAGTGCCCACCTGGCAAGCACAAGGTCCTGAGTTCAATTCCCAGTACCAATATTCAGTCCTTATACCACTGAATAGGCATAAGTCAGAGGCCAAGATCTGAATTCTAGAGGTATGTATTGCTACTGAAATATCTTGGCATTTAGAAGGTCCTTCCAGCAGATACAATTAGAACACATAAATGCTGATTCACATATGAAATTTCATCTTATTTTTACAATGTAAAATTATAAAAGTAAAAATTATCCCAATTTATGATTATAAATATTTGAGCAAAATGTTCAATATCTCTGGCTATCAGACAAATTCAAAATAAAACAACACTAAGATTACATCTTACTCTGGAAAAAAATGGATATCAGAAAAAATAAAATAATAACCAAATAATGGCAAGTCTGTATGAGGAAAAGGAACCTTTCTACATTTTTTGGTGGGAATATGAACTAATACAATCACTATGGAAATCAGTTTGGACATTTTTCAAGAAACTAAAACTAGAAATTCCATTTGACATAACTATTTCCCAGCTAATTATTTTTCTGAAAGACTTAAAGATAATTTCACAGTGATAAATGCATCCTCATTACATGCTCAACTCATAATTGCTAAATCTGAAGGAGACTATGTGTCCATGAACAGATGAATTAATGAAGAAAATGATGTGTATACGTATAATGGAGCACTACTGTGTCATAAAGATAAACTTCAGTTATCCGTAGGAAAATAGATATATCTCAAGATCACAGTGTTCAGTAAAACACATACACAAGCTTCAAAAGCACATGATTTCTTGTCTATAAGAAACCAGTGATATAGTGGTACCTCAGTTGTTCAATTACTCAAACAGCAAAGTTTGAAAAAATATGTTTGCTGTTAATAACTTTGGTGAACCAAAAGTCCAACCTGAAAAACCCATACAAGTTGAGCAAGTCACATGTCCCACAAAAAGGAAAGGAATAATGCTTCAAGCCAAGCACCACTCTCACCCAGACAATGTATGGTGCTGTGTAGGTGCATTAAAACGCTTGTCTTCATGCTTTCTTTGCAAAAAATGGCATAACCATAGCTTCAAGAAAGTGAGTGGTGCCTGCAGTAAAGCCAAGAGCGAACCTCAGAACCACAACAGAGTGAAAGAGAGAAATCATTGTGAAATTTGCAAAATCCTTAAAAAAAAATCAATGGATAAGTAAGTTGTGGGCCTCAGAACCAATTATTTGGTTTTCCATTATTTCTTATGGGGAAAATATATTGAATTCTCAAACATTTAAGGGTTCAAACATAAATTTGGGATGAATTGAGTGTGACAATAGCAGTTTCACTGTATAAATAAAGAGCAAAATAAAAAATAGGCAATAGGTAATAGGGAGAAGGATCTTTTGCAAATGGGAAAGGGACCAAAAGATGGAGGAAAAGGGGAGAATAGCAGGGAGGAAGTGAAAAAACAAAACATGGATATACAGGTTCTGACTCCCCATTATAATATAATCATTATGTGCCACAAACATATCCTATTAAAACAAAATTTTAAAATAAAGTTAAATTAAACTAATTGCTAATTTTTGAAAGCTACCTTGCATCTTGTCCTAAATATGTTCCATTTCTAACATCTTAGCAATTATGATTATACTCTATTTAAAATAAATTTTAAAAAATAAAAGTAGAAAAGAAATTAAAGACTATGGAAAGCGTTAATGTTCAAGTATTTTCCAATCTTTCATCTGTTAATCTGAGCAACAGATTTGATGGTAAACATATATAAAGACCATTGTTAAATTGCTATTCTTGTTTTGAATATCTGTCCCATTTCATTAACTCTGATTCTGTCTAATTTTGGTATTCGTTCTTGCTTTGGGTTTTGTTTTTACTTGTTAAGGTAAAATAAAACCAATTTTTAAAAATGTACCTATTTGGGCAAAAAAAAAAAAAAAGAAAGAAAGAAAGAAAGAAAGGTCAGTTCTTCCTGTATCAATTCTAAATAGACCCCCTGTACGATTCATTGCACTGAATTCATTGTTTTTACCATCCCTACAAAATTTTATAGCCTTTGGTAAAACTTGGTATGCCCCCTCAAATCCTTGGGCACTCATAGGTGAGTCTTCTGGCTGTGACTGGATTTTGGATGTGTGATACCAGACCATGGATGTGTGATACTGGATGAGTTCAGTGATTGGTATAGGATAGTTTGGGTGTAGATGATGGACTTACTGAAAAGGCAAAACAGGACTTACATATGAGAGGTTTATAAGCTGGATGGAATATAAAGGGAAAGAGTAAAGGAGGCCCACTATTTCCTGCCTGCCAAATCATGGATTATTTCTCTTCAGCCATGCTGCTCTGTTCTGTTGCCCTACTTTGGAGCCAGTTGAGCATGGCCTGAAAACTATGAGATAAAGTAAACTTCTCCTTTAACTTGTGGGTATCAGGTAATTTGTTCATGCCACAAAAAGTAACTAAGACACAAGCACAAAGTTAATCCAGAGATACATCTGTAGATGACACTTTCATTAGTCACCTACAAAATCATATCTTATTTTTAGCAGTACTTTGTCTATAGTATTTCTATGGCTGTATCACTAGTTTTCACCCCTACTGTAGACATTTTTCTTGATGACTCTTTTGAATATTAGCTCATATTCTAATTTATCTTTCAGTATTGTCTCTTTAGCTTTTCATCTCAAGAAACTGTTTGCAACCCCTGATCTTCCATTTCTCATCTCAGGACTATTATGAATTAGTTGTGCTTTAAATTTTGTTGCCATTTCAATGAAATATGTGAAAGGAAAATGAATCATTATGCTAATTTAATATGACTAAGCCTTGCCCGGCATGGTGGCTCACGCCTGTAATCCCAGCACTCGGGAGGCTGAGGCAGGAGGATCGGTGCGAGTTCGAGACCAGCCTGGGCTACAAAAGTGAGCTCAAAGCCAGCCTGAACTGCACAGTGAGACCCTGTCTCAAAAAGGCAAAAAAAAAAAAATATGACTAAGCCTGTATAAATTTCCATCTTAGCATATAGATTGTACCACAGACAGTGTGAGACTAAGATCTGAAAGCATGGAATAATATGCCTGAGGGTTTGCCCCCCAGGTAGAGACCAGGCTTCTTCAGTACCATGTTGTGGGTTCACCTCTATCACAAGCATTCAATTTAAACATCTCATAACATATAAGGGCATCATACAATTATAAAACCATAAGTAGATATCAAGAATTCAGTTTCCTAATCTTCCCTGACACTTCTACACATAGGCAGCATTTCATAACTCTACTTACTTCACTAAGCTAACAACGCCCATCCTCCAACCTTGATAACTTCAGATACAAAGTCTCCTGATTCCAGGACTAAATCAGCCTCGGAATTCACTTACTGGGAAACACTAGGCTGCTTTTATTTTATTACTTCTGTATAGTTATTTTGTAACAATACCAGTAATAACATTTTATTTTTGCCTCTGTTATGTTGAGGAGACAGTTAAATATTTCTCAGAGAATATTCATGGCAATGGGATTCCACATTTCTAAAATGAATTCCTAGGAGTTTATATAGAATCATTTCTTTATTTCAGCGGAAAAATTATAGGAGACAGAAACTGTATTTCCAGGAAAAGAAGGAATGTTAACATTAGACCATAGCCAGGATTAATCTGAATGCTAAATTCACTACCATTTATTGTGTAGAAGCACTAAGATACCAAATTTCTCCTCCCAATAGTCTCTGTGGGAGTTCTGACTTACTGTGTTGCCCTGTACCACCTTTAACAATTAGCCATCAATCGTGTCCAGTATCTGTTATTAATCTTTTTTGTAAAAATCCACTCATGGGCATGTCTCACCATTCATTTACTTACTTTATCTTTTCTTCTTCAAGCTGGCCTTCTATTGTTCTACAAATTTCTCATTTGTGATCACATAGGAAAAGTTTGCTGTGGGACGTCTCAAGCTTCAAACGAAGAATGATTTTCTTTCTCAGGAGCTGAGCCCATATTCTCCTTACTTGATGTCTTCTCTTTGATCCACTCTGTGTCATATTCATGTTCACAGAAGAAAGACTTGTCACTATTGTAATCATGCTTTCAAAAGTATGCTAAGGACAGGGTCTCAAGAATGGGATTTTAATGACATCTAAAATTCTGTTTGATTTGTCAGCTCTCTCTTCTCACATTTCTATTCACCTGTCACTTAGTATGCTTTAAAGGAGAATGTTCCTAAAATCCTGAGGAGGGGAAATGGGATAACGTTGGTGGGAGTTTACCAACCTTCAGCCAAAATCTTTGTAAGATTTTAAAAATAGTAAAAAAAAAAAAAAAAAAACCAAAAAACAAACAAACAAAAACCTTATATACCATTTTCAGATGTGAAGTCTGATTAATACAACTCTAGAAGTAAAACCAAAGGTTAAAACTGTGGTTTTCTGGCTCAAGACTGTGAACATCTTATGATTACTTTATTGAGTCTAGAACCACCTACACATGCTATTTGTCCTCAATTTTATAAAATAGTGATTAAGGAAATAGGTTTTATGCTAAGAGAGACCAGGCTTTTAATATATCTCAAACATTTGTTGTTTATGTGATTTGGAGTATGTCACTTACTGTTACTTAACTTTTTTCCTCCTAAACCATGAAATATGGTTACTATGTTTGGGATAACTGTTGCTCACACATCTGACAATTGTACTAAATGGTTAGCACCAGTCTACAGTATTATTAGAAGGTAGCAGAAACATTTTTGTGTCTTTTTGAGACAGGGTCTCGCTATGCAGTTCAGGCTGGTCTTGAGCTCACTGTTGTAGCTCAAGCTGGTCTCAAGCTCTCACCAATCCTCCTGCCTCAGCCTCCCAAGTGCTGGGATTACAGGCATGAACCACCATGCCTGGCCAGCAGAAACTTCTAAAAGCTAAGGATTAGAAAGAGGAAGTCAGGTCATGAAACACATACCCTTGAAGAGGAAGTAGGGACCCCATTCTCTTCTCTTTGCTTCTGGCCATCATGAGGTGAGCAGCTCCTCAGTCATGTATTCTCTACCATGATACATTGCCTCATCATGGATGCAAAGGCAAGGGAGCCACATGACTATGAACTGATATTTCAAAACTATGAGAAAAATTGCCATGTTTATTTTTAGATTGATTATCTTAGGTATTTTGTCACAGTGACAGAAAGTTATCTAAAACAGGGAGGAGGAGGAGTAACATGTATTTCATGGAATCACTGCAATGATTTAGTTATATAATGCCCAAGAGAGAACCTGTCACATAGTAAAAGAAAATATTAGCAAATGAAAACAAATACTCACTGAATAGGATTTCCTTCTGCTATTTTAATGACTGCAGAATTAATGGCCTTTGTACCCTCCTGCAGTGTGACTTCTGAAAAAAAATACTTAATAAGATACATATTCAAAGCCCTTTTGCAAGATTATTTTGTGAGCAAGTGCAACAAATTAAAGATAGAGGAGCAAAGCAAAAGCATGAGATGAGGGAGGCGAGGGAACTCATATATGCAAGATAGCCAGTGCCCTCAAACTAGATATGTTGTGCACAAAGCCTTGGGCCTTTGTAAAGAAAGGCCTTGAAGCAAAGGACAACTCACTTCGAAGCAGGATCTCAGAAGAACAATCTCATGGATAGGGAAGACTAGTGTGAAAACGATCTTTTCATATCAACAGTTGTCAGGAAGGTTTTCTGTTTTGGCCTTTTTCTCAGGAAATATTTTTTTTTCTAAGTTAAAAAACTTTCCTAAGGATTCTTGGTCATTGGCTGGACTGTATATGGTTTATGTCCTAGTTTATAGCTTTTCATGTTCTTAGAAACATAAGCCAGAAGTTAAAGTTTAAAGTGTAAGCAAGTTTATAATGTCTGCCAGTATTGTTAAAAGCAAATAAGTAAATAAGAAAAATTTTTTGAAGGTTCCTATTTGTTCAGGCCCAGACTTAAAACATAACATAAATTCACCATAAATTAATAGTGGAACACATGAAAGAATAAGCTACCATGAGTGACAGTCAGAAAAAAAAAAAAAAGCCAAATCTCTAAAACCACTAGATCTTCCACAAACAAAAGACAAGCAATAATTATGGTAAATATGCTTTCAAAATAAGGAAGAAAACTATTAAAAGTTAATGGACTATGCTATTAAAAATGAACAGCAGAGTTTTAAAGAGCCAATGAGAATTTTCAGAAATAAATTGTACACTTAAAGATATTGGACCACGCTACACAGAATGCAGGAGCACACAGCAAGGAGATGTGAAGCATTAAAAGTAGATTAATTGGAGCTGAATACTCAGCAGAAAGATATACTACTTATGTCACTGGGACTCTGCTTCCCATCCTTACTCTAATCCCAGTATCGGGAACAACTATTGTCTCTGAATTGCAGTCCTCCATATAGGCTTTTAGTATATACCAGTACTTCTATGAAGTTTCCTATAATAAAATCCTTCTGCGGAAGGGTCTGAGGTCCTTTTTCTTTATCTGGCTGAACCCAGAATAATAAAAATTATTCCTATAATATACACAGAATTTTAGTTGTTACATGTTGTGCATGCTAAACTCTAGCACAGAGCTAAATCCCATTTGTATAAATATGCTTACTATAAGTTTAAAAGTAATCCAGAAATGAAGGCAGAAGGAGGAAAATAGCTCCTAGTAAATTGGGAAAAGGGCAGGAAACAAATAATGAAAACAACAGAAAAGGAAAACAAAAGGATATATATATATATACATATATCCATAATAAACTGAAAGATATTGAAGGATATATATTCAAGCATTCAGTTACATGACAGAGTTTTCATCTACTGATCAGAATTCAACTATACACAGAGGAAATAATGCATAAAATCAATCTTTATTAATTACCTACTGTCTTCAGACATACACTCTCTCCCTGAGCACTTTCCTGTTGTCACAATACATTCTCTGAGTCTCTAGTGTTCCATCCAAAGTTTGCCTCTGCCCTCACTCCCTAAAAATCCCTTTCTGCACAACCTAAAATTGCCCATTCAAAGGGATTCCTGGGGATCCTGACTGGTGATCCTGCCTCAGTTTTAGCAGATGCTGCTAGGATATAATATCTTATCATGCTTAAAACTACTTTAACTCCTCACATTGAGGTTAAATAGAAAATATATTGAAATCTAGCTTTCTGATTAGCAATTAACTTCCCACTGTCTCTGAAGAATTTATAAACAGAAAACTTTTTTTTCTTTTTAAAAATCTTTAAATACAGAAGGTCATGCATTGCATGACATAATTTTGAAGGCTATAAAACTTTATCTATAGAACTTGATGTTCCAAGACATGGAAGGCCATCTGAGGATGGCACTATCTGCCTGAGAGCCTCAGAATTCCACAGACTCTGAGCCACTGAAGCAAAAGGGCTGCTTATAAGGTGGCAAATGTTGAACTTTACTTACTTAATCCTTTTGTTCATGAAAGCACTGAATGATGAGAAATTTTCCATTCTTTTTGGTATTTGATATTGTGAGAAATGATAAACTGGATAACTAGCTCACTAAGTAGGCCTCATAATATCTCTATATATGGAAGATAGGACCCAGAGCCTTCTCTTCTCTATGACTTCCTCCTTTGATGAAATCCCAAATTTTCTCTTTATTCTCTGAGATATTCATCTTTTTTTTTTTTTTTTTTTTGAGACAGGGTCTCACTATGCAGTTCAGGCTGGCCTTGAGCTCACTTTGATAGCTCAGGCTGGTCTCGAACTCACACCAATCCTCCTGCCTCAGCCTCCCGAGTGCTGGGATTACAGGCGTGCGCCACCACGCCTGGCTGAGAAATTCATCCTTAATGGATGTTCTCTCCTTTAGCAGCCTGAATAAATTAATTTCCCTGATTGCCTAGCACATATTGTCCTCCATGGGGTGGTGTCATCTGACTTCAATGGAAAAGTCCTCACCTTTAGATCCCTGTGTACCTCCAGTAGGAACAAATCCTCCTAGACCCTCATGCCTCCTTCCTAAGGGCAGTCCGAAGACCCAAACATAAGGTAGCTCCTGATCTGGGTTCCGGACTGATCTGCATTCCAGACTGTTGTCCACAAATGCAGGGATTTGATTTGACTCTTTCTTATTGGTTAGTTTATATTTTAATCCAAATCTTAATAATTTGGTAATCTCCATAAATGGACTATTTTTAGTGCTTTTTATTGGTTAAAAGAAAACACAGAATCTAGTATATTAGTTTTTCTGTTTATTTTTTTATTGCTCTTGAATTCAAATCCATTAAGCATTTATATTCACTGGGAATAAACAGATTTTGTTTGTACTTTGGAGTGTATATTAAACTGATCATTTAATTTTTTTAAATGAAAGCATAAACTCTTGGTGTCAGAAAATCTTTTGTGTTTCATTGTGTAAGTATGTAATATTTTCTTTCCTTGGTAGTATTAACAAATTAGGCTATTTATTTATTTTTGCTGTTGAGAGTCTTATTACTAGATGGGACTCATAGTGATCTGCCTGTTTACAGCCTCCCAAGAACTGGGATTATAGGTGTATACCACCACGTCCAGTCTCTACTGCTGTCTCAGTGTGCCCCGGGGATGGGACAAGCACAGTAGGCCCCAGGATCAAACCCCCAGCTCCTGCGTTTTCTTGCAGGTGCTTTAATCCACTGAGCTAATTGGCCAACCCTAATAAGTTAGATTTTAAAATGTGTTAAGGAAGCCCTATACTGATTGCCTTGAAATAAAACCACTTATGTTGAATATTTCAAATATTTCCACAAATTAGGAAAATCCAACCTCAAATATTTTCAATGTAAAAACAGTATCAGTATAAAATTAACTCACATTTTAATCACAGATGTTTTAAAAATTCAAGTCTGCATAATTCACATAAATCTTTGACAAACAAGACTGCAATAATAACCTTAGAAATAACTGTATTCTTTCATGGATGAGTGATAAGAATACATACTGATTTGTCTTCCTTGGATATATTTTTCCTAAACGTAATAGCTTTATTAGTTGGAAAGGATAGCATTACTTCTATTGACTCTTCGGGATTATGAAAATTTTAATTGTATTTAACTAAACTGAATCACTATTTTGACAAATTGCATTTTAACAATGCTGTGAGCCCTGTTAAGAAGAGAAGACAGACACTTACCCAAAATAGGGTTCAGGAGTGAGACCAAGAGGGCCATGAGAACACCAGGAAGGTGTCAGAAGGTTTTCTACTCCCATAAGGAGGCTTTCCCTATGAATATCAAAGTCTTCCCAAAGAGATCCAAAATTATATAGAAGGCAGCAAGAACAGGACCATCTAGGGATTTGTTTTAGTGGTTAAGGGATGGGGTAGAGAGAAGTTTCCCACTAGGCAGTAGTGTGAGTCGTTTGAACTTCCCGTTAGTGCCAAAGGAGTAAGTTTTCTTTTCACATCACTTCCCAAATGTGGGGTAGAGGGAGAAGGAAAAGGCAAACTT
The DNA here is from genome assembly GCA_004027025.1 of Myocastor coypus. NCBI lineage: Eukaryota > Metazoa > Chordata > Mammalia > Rodentia > Myocastoridae > Myocastor > Myocastor coypus. The sequence continues at coordinate 405 of PVJA010024002.1, read as the reverse complement.
GTTTCATCAAACATCAGTGTAAGCAATGTCTTTATTATAAACAGCATAATTTATATTTTTACTATGTCAGCTTAAATATTACTTCCAAGGTTTTAGGCAATTTATAATTTTGTATTGATGTTAAATTAAATTGAGTTACTTACTCCATGCTCTTTGGATTCCCAGATCCTAAATCAGTAAAAAAATATTGAATTGTTGATTCCTAGTTATATTTTAAGTTTATACATTTTTTGTTTCTTATTTTCATAATGCAGAGAGGATATCTATAAAAAAAACTGCTTATTTTTGAAACTTTGAGAAATTTTACTCAAATATATTAGCAATATATTAGGGATATATTTATGTAGTTCATTTCAAAAGTAGTTTGTTTCAAAATAAAATGGCTAGCTAGGTGTTCTAGAATGA
>PVJA010024001.1:0-32379 GCA_004027025.1 Myocastor coypus | reverse complement strand
CAGGCTATTCATGTTATTATTCCTTAAACAATAAAGCACAATCAGTCATTATGTCATAGTTGGTGTTATAAGTCATCTAGATAGGATTTGAAATATATGGAGGTTGTGGGTAGCTTTTACGTAAACGTTATACCAATTTATACCAATTTAAGTGAAGTTGTGAAAGCAAGGATACAGCCCACACCTGTAATCCCAGCACTTTGGCCGGCTGAAGGGAGAGGATCACAAATTCAAGACCCACCTAGGCAATTTAGCAATTTAGTAAAACCGGTCTTGAAAACAAACAAAAAAAGAGATGGATGTAATTTAGGGCACAAGCTCTGTGTTCAATCCCTACTATCACAAAGGAAGAAAGAGAACAAAGGAAAGGATTCATGAAGGTTGGTATCTATGGGGGATCCTGAAACCAATCCCCACAATACTGAGGAAGGACTTGCAAATATGGCAGGAGATGCCCCAAATGGTAACAATAGCTCCTTAGACTATTCCAGTTTTGGGGTTTTTTTTTTTTTTTTTTTTTGTCTTTTTGAGATAAGGTCTCACTATGTAGTTTAGGCTGGCCTTGAGCTCACTTTTGTAGCCCAGGATGGTCTCAAACTCGCACTGATCCTTCTGCCTCAGCCTCCCAGGTGCTGGGATTACAGGCATGTGCCACCACACCCAGCTTGACTATTCCAATTTTTAATATTCAAAAAAATGCAGTCCTGGAGATTGAATCCAGGGCTTTTGACCTGAGCTATACCCTTGGTTCTTAATTTTTAATTTTGAGGCACATTCTGACCAAGTTGTTAAGTTACCCAGGCTGGACTTGAACTTGGTATCCTTCTGCCTCAGCCTCTCAGATTGTTGGGATTACAGCCAGGGGCTACCAGGCTAGGCAAGATTTTATACTTTGAGTTCAGATGTTTTGTGGTTAGTCTTCCCTTCACTGTGGTGGGAGAAAGGTGTTAAAGCCCCCGCTTGGCCTCTATCCTATGCTGAAGTCCTCATTCTCTGCCTATAACATATACAGTAGTCTGTAGGGTCCCTAGAGGAGCTCTGACATAGCTCTGGCCAGTTTCCCCAAGGGGATACCTCAGCTGGAATCACAAAGTTCCAGTGTTAGCCTTGGCAGGAATCCTAGAGATGAGCTGATTCTATTAATTCCTAAGGTGACTATTACCTACATGTGGTTACTGTGCACTTGATGTGTTGCTTGTGTGACTGGGAAAGGTCTTTCTTTTCATTTTAATGACACATAGCCATGGTTGGACTAGGCTCACCTGCCATTCTGGATGGTGCAGATTTAGAACCTCTCATTTAGTAGAGTTAGAAGCAACATCACCAAAGGTTTGTTTCTGGATCAGATGATACCTTCCCAGTGGTTGTTCTGCTATCAAGGCCTTCGCTTAGAATCAACTCAGATTTGATTCTAAGAGAAATTAATCTTACATTAAAATCTTACCTGTATCCTGGTGTGCAGTTCTATGCCTATAATTCAACACTCTGGGAGGCTGAGATGGGAAGATCTCAAGGTCAAGTCCAACCAGGGCAACATAGTCGCTTATGAAGACCCTTTCTGCACATTAAAAAAAGGTGAACGAGGATGTCACTCAGTGCAATAAAAAAAAATCTTACCTGCTTGGGAAAGCTTGGGCAGCTTCAGGGACCTCGGTTCGATCCCGGATCCCCAGCACCACATGCTGCACCAGCCCTGCCCTCGGGGCGGGCTGAGCCGGCCATAGAAATGAGTGAATAAACAAAGGTTCTGAAACAAAAAAATAAATAAATAAAATAAAATAATTCTTAAAAAAAATCTTACCTTATTTAGTTGACAAAATATCTTGTAGATGACTAAAATATTTGAAGAATAAAGACTCAGGACAATGGCCATGTCTATTACTCAGCTTCATCTTTTTTTAGAATTTTTTTAAATTTTTATTTATTTTTTCTTGTCTCAGAACTTTTGTTTGTTTATTTATTTTTATGGCCAGCTCAGCCTGCCCTAAGTGCAGGGCTGGCACAGCACGTGGTGCCAGGGATCAAACCAAACCGCAGTCCCTGCAGCCGCCTAAGCTTTCCTAAGCAGGCGCTTTAGATCACTGAGCAATCCTGCCAGGACCCTCAGCTTCATCTTTCAAACTTTTTTTTTTTTTTTTGTGGGACTGGAGTTGGAACTCATGACACTGCACTTGCCAGGCAAGCACTTGTGCCACAGAGCTGTCTCCCTGGCCCCTAAACTTGCATTTTAAATTTTATTTATTTATTTATTTATTTATTTATTTATTTATTTATTAAACTTGCATTTTGAAAGACAACATATTAAGTCTAGTGCAAATGAAAGTGATGAGGGGCGTTACTTGGCAGGGACAGAGCCTGACCATAACCCTATCAGTGACCAACACAAGCTGTAATGGTCCAGGAGTAGTCTGCTCAGGACAGACTGAGCCATTATATTTGCTCGCTGTGGCTTTGATTATCTAGTAAGGAAAGAAGCTGACTTGGAGACACTTGTAAAGTACCTGTGGTTTGGAATCAGGCTTTGAGGCCTAGTTTAACAATGAATTGTGTGTGATCCTTGAGCAGTTCATTTCAGGTGCCTGAGCCTCAGTGTTTTCATGGGCCAAGCAGAACACAGTGGTCTGCTCTTCTCTATGCTTTTACTTTTCAGTGTTTCATTTGCCTGTAAGTCACCAGCACTGACATTTCTTAATAATCCTCTTTCCTGTGTATGGTACTCAGAGGGTACAGTGCCTGCTCTAATGCCACATTTCTTTAGTACCAGGTCCTGAACGCAGGGCCTTCATACTGTTCTACATCCTGAGTGCCCTCCTTTTTTAATTTTAATTTTTAAATTTTGGACGGGACCTTTTCAAGTTGCCTGAGCTGAGCTTGAGTTTGGAGTCCTCTTGCTTCAGCCTCTCAGAGGATTAGGATTATAGGCATGTGTCACCATGCCAGGCTCTGTACAGTATACTGAGAGAGAAGAGGTGATGTTCCCCAAATTTTCTTTGCATTACACATGTTATAGTTGCTCTACGGTTAGGTACTATTGCTAATCTCCTACTTTGGATAATTTGTAAATTAAAGTTTATCATAAGTATGTAGAAATAGGCAAAATGTAGTAAACAGAGTTTGGCCTCGTCAGTTTCAGCCTTCCACTGGGGGCTTTCGAATCTAACCCCTGCTCATAAAGGGGGATCAGTCTGCTGTCATGGAGCTGGCCCACAGGGAGCCAAGGAGTTCCTTGCTATTGCCCATGCTGAAACACAGTCTGTTTCTGGGTTCTTAGGCCTGTATGAACTTGATCTAACAACTGATGGCCCTGCTACCACGGGAGCAGAAATGATCATTACAGCCAGCCTGGTGGCCAAGGACAATGGCACCCTGGCCCTGCCCACCAACACCCACGTCTACCGCTTCCACTGGATCCACACCCCGCTGATGCTCACTGGCAAAGAGGAGAAGGACCTCAGTTCTTCGATCAGTGTGGTGGGCACCGTGCCTGGGGACTTCCCAGTCTCTGTCTGGGTCACTGCCGCCAACTGCTGGATGTGCCAACAGGTGGCCCGGAGCACCGTCATTGTCCCCATCACAAGTGAGCATCTTTCTTGTTTGCTACTTTGACACCAACTCTTGATATAGAGGAAGAAACAAAACCTAGCCTCAGTGGTCATTATAAATACATAAATTATGCTCACAGGTCCCTTCTGTTATCAGTTGTGCTGAAGAAGATTAGAAAAGGGGAATATGACAGCCCTGTGCTGAAATGGACAGTGAAAACATACTGCTACCAGCGATATAAGTTATGACCCTTTGGTGATCACCTGGGCAGTACATAATGATGAAATTATTCTAGTCTTGGACCTCATCATTTGTTTACTAACTTTTTTTTTCCTTTTGTGGTGCTGATGATAGACGCCAAGATTCTGTGCATGTTAGGAAAGCACCCCAGCTCTGAGCTACACTCCTAGTTCTGTTTATTGCTTCTTTCTCCTATCTTGCTGACCGCAGTCACTATCATTCCCTCTCCTTCCTCTCATTCTCTGCCCATCTAGCAGCTTCCTGCCCTCCTGCCCTTTTGAAGCTTATTGTTTATTTCTTTCAAACTTATTGTTTAATAATGAATTCATTTTCAGGAACTTGGCCTCTACTGGAGCAATGCTTTATGCACTAAGATGTTCTCTGGAGTGGTGTTTATAATGGCAAAAGAAGATATAAGCAAGCTAAGTACAAAGCCATTAATTAGGACTGGTTAAGTAGATTGAGTTAATTTTTGTAACTATTAATAATGACATTCTTTTTTTAAATAATGATATTCACGTAAGTTTTTAAGGTCATAAGTAAAAAATCAGACTTGTAAAATTGCATATTAAAAAACCAAAGCACACTATTGCAGAATTGCATGACAAGTGCAGTAGGTTGTGTTTAATACATGTATGTATATGTTAACACATCCACACATAATTTGCAATGTTTCAAAACATTAACAGTGGTAGTGTTCAACCAAATTTGCCCTATTTTTATTCTGTTTTTGAGACTGAGCACATTTTACTTTCTGCTTTTGTTGTGGAAGGAAAAATCAGTAATCAATTTTTTGTTTGTTTTTTACCTTCAAGGAAGAAGACTTAGAGCTATGGCCTGACTCAGCCCAGAACACTGGGGTTAGAAATGTAGTCAGTAGCACTTAGACGTGCCCACTCACCTAGGCATAGGTACCAGTTTGAAATATCATTGTCCAGCTGAGCATGGTGCTGTACACTAGAAGGCCAGCACTCTGGGAGGCTGAGGCAGGAGCATAGTAATTTCAAGCCCAGCCTAGGTACCTTAGTGAGACTCTGTCTCACAAAATAAAAAAGAATTGAGAATGTAGCTCAGTGAGAAAGCCCTTGCTTCAAGCCCCAGTACTGGGGGTGGGACAGAGAAAGAGTCATCTCTTGATATCTGTGGAAGATTGGTCCTCTCCATGGATACTGAAATCTGTTGATGCTCAAGTTCCTTATGTAAAATAGTACAGTTTTTGCACACAACCCATTTCTAGTCGCCTATGTTCTTTTATCCCTAGATGACTTATAATATCTGATATAAAACATATATTGTAGAAGTAGTTGGTAGTGTATCATTTAGAGAATAGGGACAAGAGACTGCATTTCAGTTCTTTTTTTTTTTTTTTTTAAGAATTTTATTTTTATTTTTTCTTGTTTCAGAACTTTTGTTTACTTATTTATTTTTATGGCCGGCTCAGCCTGCCCTGAGGGCAGGGCTGGTGCAGCATGTGGTGCTGGGGATCAAACCATGGTCCCTGCAGCTGCCTAAGCTTTCCTAAGCAGGCACTTTACACCACTGAGCCATCCTGCCAGGCCCCTGCATTTCAGTTCTGAAGTGATGTTTTTTAAGTCTTTTCTATCTACAGTTGGTTAAATCTGTCCATGGAGAAGCCCTGAGTATGGGGGCTGTATTAGTTACTTTTTGCTCGTTGCTGGGACAAATATCCGACACTCAAAGTGAAGGAAGGAACGGTTTATTTAGCTCACAGTTCGTAGACGTTTCAGTCCATGTTCGGCTGGCCCAAGGCTGAGAGGAGCAGAGCAGAGAGCATCCAGTTCATGGCGGCGGAACAGCAACAAAATGGCGGCAGAGGCAGCCAACCAACACGGCAGCAGAGCAGCAGCACCAGCTAGAGCTCCAGTCTGTCTCTCGGTCTCTCTTTATATTACATTCAGGCTCTCCGCCTTAGCTCCCACCCTAGGCTACACCCATAATCCCAGAAGTACTTCCACCCATAATCCCATCAGTACTAAAACCTATAATCCCAGGGATCATGGATCCAGTCTCAAACTCTAGAAGTCCCCGCCCAATGACTCCATGAGGCTTTGGGGGGACAACTAGACATAAATCATAACAGGGGCTTCCCCAAAGTTCCTTCCCTTCCTTCTTTCCTTCTCTCTCTTCCTTTTTTTTTTTTTTTTTGTATATTGTGCAGGGTCTCACTACGTAGCTCAGACTTGTAGTGATCCTCCTGTTTTTGGACTCAGTTGCTGGCTCAGGGTGCCTGGTGCTGCAGCATGTGGTGTAGAGGTTTGAACTCTGGTTCCTGCTCTTGCCTAAACAGTTGCTTAGTCCGCTGAGTTATCTTGCTAGTCCTAAAGTTCCTTTTTAAAAAAAATTATTTATTTTTTATTTTTATTTTTTTTCTTGTTCCAGAACTTTTGTTTGTTTATTTATTTCTATTTTATTTTTCTTGTTTCAGAAGTTCTGTTTGTTTGTCTATTCATTTTTATGGCCAGCTCACCCTGCTCTGAGGGCAGGGCTGGCGCAGCATGTGGTGCTGGGGATCGAACTGCGGTCCCTGCAGCCGCCTAAGCTTTCCTAAGCAGGTGCTTTAGACCACTGAGCCATCCTGCGGTGCCCCCCCCCCTTTTTTTTTTGCTACAAGGAATCAAACTCAGGACCTTGCACTCACCAGGCAGGCACTTAAGCTGCTAAGCTACCTCTCCAGCAAAAGTTTCTTTCAAAGGAGGCGAGGTCGCCTTGCCGGCAGAGGGTGCTGTGAGCGCGCTGGGCGCCTCTACGTGGTTGGGTGTGAGAGGCACCGAGTGTGAGTACAGTGGAGATCTCATGGAAGAGGAGACAGCCATGGGTTCATATGCTGGGTTGCCCTCCAGTAGCGTCAGAGGGAAGACACTGCAGTTGCCTGGAGTGTTATTTTAAGAAAGCAGAAGCACCATCATTTGCACACTTGGAGTTCATACACCTTCCCCCTGACTTTGTGGCTCCAGTTTTTCAAAGAAGTGAAGCCAAGATGAAGAGTCATATGCTTTTCTGGGGAGTCCTAGCCATTTTTGTTAAGGCTGTTCTTGTGACAGCCCAAGATGACGAGGAAAGGACCATTCTTGCCGACAATAAATGTCAATGTGCACGGGTTACTTCCAGGGTCATCCGTTCCTCTGAAAACCCTAAGGAGGATGTTGTGGAGAGAAGCATCCAGGTTATTGTTCCTCGGAACACCAGGGAAAATATCTCTTGATCCCACCTCACCACGGAGAACCAATTTTGTGTACCATTTGTCTGACCTCTGTAAGAAATGTGATCCCGTAGAAGTAGAGCTGGATAATCAGGTAGTTACTGCCACACAGAGCAACCTCTGTGAGGAAGACAGTGTGCCGGAGACCTGCTACACTTACAACAGAAACAAGTGCTACACAACTGTGGTCCCGCTTACATATGGCAGTGAGACCAAGCTGGTGAAAGCAGCCCTAACCCCTGACTCCTGCTATACTGACTAGTCTCAGTCTCTGTTGCTTGGGCAGCTGTTAAGAGAGGCTCTCCATTTTTGTCTAGTAAGTTAGTCTTTTCCCTGCCATTGAATTTTAAGCCAAATTTTAAAAATTTTGGATAATGCAAGACTAACTTCCCCCTAAAAATTGAGTTTTTACTTATTGAGTAATTACTTCTCAAAACTGAATATTAAAATTGGTCAGTTATCATGCTTGTCAAGTGGGATATACTTCCGTAAGATCATAGTTTTTAGCATTTAAGAAAAGACAAATAAAAGTCCAAAGTGTAAAAATCCAGAAGCATAATTAAATGTCCTTTTTTGCTTTGTTTTGGAGAACCATAGCTTTTACATATTCTATGCCATTCTCTTTTTAAAAAGTTTCATTGTGTAAAGAAAAATCTATCTGTGTTTACACATAGGTCTGTTATATGTCTTAATTAGAAAAACGATCATTGGAGAACATGTTCTAAAACTGTATAAAATTATTAAAAGTATCTTTAATTTTTATGAAACCAAATTTTCTGAAAATGTTATAATTTAAAACATAACTGAAAAGATATATGTTGACATAATACATAGACTTAACAGAACTTCCTTTTTTTTTTTGTCTTTTTGAGACAGTATCTCATTATGCAGTTCAGGCTGGCTTTGAGCTCACTTTTGTAGCCCAGGCTGGTCTCAAACTTGCACTGATCCTCCTGCCTCAGCCTCCCAAGTGCTGGGATTACAGGCGTGTGCCACCATGCCCAGCTGAACTTCCTTTTTTGTTAAAAATTTTTTTCAGCAATCAAGTTAGTATAAGAAATTCCCATTGGAAATCATCTTTGTTGCAGCTGAATCTAATGAAATTTTTAAAAAATATGTTCTGTAGCAGTTTCAACAATTAAATAGATGTATAAGCATAAAAAAAAAAGTTTCTGGGGCCCGGAGGGATGGCTCAGTGGTTTAAAGCGCCTGCTTGGGAAAGCTTGGGTGGCTTCAGGGACCGCGGTTCGATCCCCGGCACCACATGATGCGCCAGCCCTGCCCTTGGGGCGGGCTGAGCCAGCCATAAGAATGAGTGAATAAACAAATAAAGGTTCTGAAACAAGAAAATAAATAAATAAATAAATAAATAAAAGTTTCTTTCAAAGCCTGTGCATTTGTTTCTGGTTCTGGGTGCCTTTCTGTGCCAGAAAATTGAGGGTCCTGGTGAAAAGGGATCAGAAACGGAAGCTGAGTGAGAAGCATACACTACGGGTCTTCACCAGTGCCCTGAGAGCCAGAGCAGGAAGTGAAGGCCTCTATGTTCAGGGTCCTGTAGGACTCTTTTTTTTTTCTCCACTCAGCTCTGACAGCCAGAAGGTCCGGTTGGTAGAGGTGCTTCTCTATCTGTGCATGACATCACTCCAGGCTTCTTGTTTCCTGCACCTCCATGAACTCGCCCTTCCTCTATCTTTCCCAGAATTCCTCGTGGGAAATCTCGTGGTCTCCCAGAACACCTCCTTGCCCTGGCCCAGCTCCTACCTCACCAAGACTGTCCTGAAAATTTCCTTCCTCCTCCATGATCCGAGCCACTTCTTCAAGACAGCCTTCTTCCTCTACCGCTGGGACTTTGGAGATGGGTATGTCATTATTCACCCCTGTTTAGTGCCCCAAGTCCCAGGCTGGGGGCCACGGCCATCCCGTGAATTGTGCACAGTGTTCTGTCTGTTCCAACCAATACTCCTGAAGCACCTGCTATGTATCAGGCCTGGGGACCCTGTGGCCACACATGAACATGCCACATGCCAGTAAAGAAGCCCTTCGGTGCCCAGTACCACCCTTTAAGGAAGGTCAAGGTCAATAGGATTCCCTTCTTTGACCCTGAAGGACACCCACCTGAAATAGGACCTTCTTTAGATATTTGCAAAGGCTCACATCTGTGTTACCTTCCCTGAAAATTTAGCATCAAAATATTCTAGAATGTCAAAATCCACACAGAAGGTCTCATCAGGGGAAGTACTCAAAGAAAGACGGAAACAAAGAAAAGGAAAACCACATCATAGGAGATCTTCGTTTTCTACCCTCAGATAGTGATGTTTGAAAGAGGAATAAAATAATGACAAAGGATTTCATAACAGCTGACTGAAACAGCAGGCTTGTGCTGTGTGCCATCTTGAGCCTAAGAACAAAATAATACCTAAATATTTATAAAAACTTAAAATGAAATTAATTTTATGTTTCTATTCCTTTTTTTTTTTTTTTTTTTGAGACAGGGTCTTGCTATATACTTAAAGCTGGACTTGAAAGTCAATCTATAGTCTAGGCTAGCCTTGAACTCCTGGTAATCCTCCTGCCTCAGCCTCCCAAGTGCTGGGATTACAAGCATGTGCTACCATGCCCAGCAAAAAATTGCATTTTAGAATTTAAAGTTCCAGAACATTCCATAACAGACAGTGGATAGCCTTCATATTCAGTTCATGATGCAGACAAATGATGTACAAAAAAATATTTTTTGGGAGGTCACAGATATATATAAAGAGTTTTCAGCAACATGGAAGTAGCTGACTCTGAAATTAGAGGCAATGGTACTAAACATCCCTTTCAAACACCACGCCTGACAAAAAGCCATAAAAGCTTCAGTCTCCCTTTGTTCCAACTGAGAGAATTCCTCATCTTCCCCAGATTCTCTGCATGTCCTCCAAGGTAATAGAACCCATTTCCTTTTTTCCTTCTGCTGTTTCCCTGCTGCCCCAGACACCTGAAAAAAACCTATCATTTTCAGCCTCCCAAGCAGTGGGCTTGCAGGTGTGCCGTCACACCCAGTCTTAATGACCTCTTAGCCTGCCCTAGGGGTGGGGCTGGCACAGCATGCTGGGGACTGAGCCCCAGTCCCTGTATCTACAGAATCATTTTAAAGCTATAACTAGGTACAAATTTATAATTTGCATTATTATTAAGAGGGAAGATGAAACATTCAACTCAAAGAGTTAGAAGGAAAAAACCAACATAGAAAAAGAATGAAAAAATTAATAAATACAGGGGGCCCGGCAGGATGGCTCAGTGGTCTAAAGCGCCTGCTTGGGAAAGCTTGGGTGGCTTCAGGGACCACGGTTCAATCCCCGGCACCACATGCTGCGCCAGCCCTGCCCTCAGGGCAGGCTGAGCCAGCCATAAAAATAAATAAATAAACAAACAAAAGTTCTGAAACAAGAAAAAATAAAATAAAAAAAATTAATAAATACAAAACATAAAGTAGGCCAAAGATGATAGTCCATGCCTGGAATTCCAGCACTCAGGAGGCTGAGGCAGGATTGCTGTGTGTTCAAGCCAGGCTGGGCTACACAGCAAAACCTTTTCTATTCATGCATCCCCTCCTACAAAAGAACCAACCTCCCAAAAAACAGGAAGCAGCAGAATTAGCATTCAGGGTTATCTGAGTAAACTAGAACAAGCTCATGGAGCCAGCAACCAAGACCATGTTGAATTATGAAAGGTAGAATGTGGATTCCTGGCTCTTGATGAAAAAAGGGGTCTATGGTTGAATACTGGGAACAGGGCTCACAGGTGCTGGCATTAATGACAGCAACCCTCTGGGTGGTTCTGATAGGCTGTGGCCATGGGCGGCCCCTGTCTGTCTCTTGGAATGACACGGGTGGCCACCTATCACTGTACAAGCTGCCCCCAGCTCTATCTAGCAAGTACTGTGAAACAGTTCTGAGGCCCAGGAAGAGGAAACTGGCTGCCATCTCCTTCCTCCCTCCTCCCTGCACCTTCCAGGACCCTGCTGGTGACAGAAAACTCCGTGGTCTATTATAACTACTCAAATATCGGAACCTTCATGGTGAAGCTTAAGGTGGTGGCCGAGTGGGAGGAAACAAAGCCAGATGGCATCTCGAAGGGGATTGTGCAGAAGACCGGTGACTTCTCCACCTCGCTGAAGCTGGAGGGTGAGTGGGTGCAGGGCGAGAAGGTGCAGCCTGAGCATCCAGGCCCCCAAGGAGCCCTAGGTTAGAGTGGCCTCAGGCTGGCTCTGGGCTCCCTTCTCATGACATGCATTCCTCTCGGTATCTCCTTTGTCCTCCAGCTACAGACGGGGCACTGGAGTCCATGCACATGGTCACTTGGCAGCCCAATGGCACTGCCAGCATCTGGCCCAAGCCAGGCTGCTCCCAGAGCCCGAGTGGGCTGCATCCACCCCTTCTGCGCAAGGTTGCCCTAGCATGGTGGGCGCCTCAGGCTCCCACACGGGGTGGGGGTGGGGGGGTGCCAAGACCCATCTCTCCCTGGATTTGAGCAGACACGGGATATCTCTTGTTTTGTGCCAGTGGAGTGGTGCTTCTCCAGCGCACAGGTGATGGCTGGGTGACAGTGAGCGGGGTGCTTGGCCCTGGCCTGCTTCTCCAACTGCTCTCTGAGCTGCTCTGGCGCTGGCTGTTGCCGGTGGGGGTGGTGCTCTGGACAGAGCTGTGTGACCCTCCCTGGAAGAAGGACTCTCTCACTTACTCTTCTCTCCTTGCTGGGACAAATACCTGGCTCCAAGGCAGAGTGGCACATGGCAGAGGGCAGCAGTTCATGGCAGCAACAAAGAGCCAGAGAGCAAAGGTGGGGGGAGGACTGGCCAGACAGTTTAGTGGACTAAAGCGCCTGCTTAGGCAGAGTTCAGGGTCTGTCTCCCTTAAATTGCGCTCAGGCTATCCACCCCAGGCTGAGTGTAACACTCACACCCATGACCCCAGCAGCACTCACATCCATAATCCCAGGGGATCATGAGTTAATCTTAAACTCTAGAAGTTTGTCTCATGACTGCATGAGGAGGCTTTGGGAGGACAAACTGTAACAGGTATCGAAGAGACGTCAGGTTAGTGGCCGCATAGCCCAGAGCCACGGAAGCTCCAGGGCAGCAGTCTTCAGCTGCCAGGCCTGATGGCATCCCTGTTTCTCACAGAAACCCTTCAAGGCATCCAGGTCTTGGGGCCAACCCTGGTTCAGACCTTCCAAAAGACGACTGTGACCTTGAACTTCTTGGGGAGGTGAGTGACTGCCTGGGTGCACTGAAGGTGCCCTGAGGCCTTCTACTCTCTGACAGGTGCTCCTGGGGCTGGTCTGTCCTGCAGAGCTCCAATCTCAGGATCCTGGAGAGGTAGGACATGCCTCTGCAGTGTGAGTTTCAAAAAACTCACATGGGGGAAACCAGGCATGGTGGCGCACAACTCTAATCCCAGCACTCTGGGAGGCTGAGGCAGAAGGTTGGGAAGTTTGAGCCCAGCCTGGGAAATTTAGCAAGACCTTGTCTCAAAATAAAAAGTAAAAAGGGTTGGGAGCATAGCTCATTGTGAAGGCCCTGGGTTCAGTCCCCAGTACTGGGGTTGGAGCTTACTGCCTGGAAGATGGGGGGGGGGGCATTTGGGCTTGGTAGACCTGGTCAGTAAAGGGCTATGAGTCTGTGTTTTCCTAGGGCCTGGGGTAGTGTGAAGTGGGAACACCTGTTCAGCGTTCCTCAGCTGGACCTGTGTTTTCTAGCTTCTGAGCCAGTGCTGACCCTCTTTCTAACCTAGTAAGATTCTGGTTATCCTTAAATCCTGTTAAACTCCACCGCCTCCAGGAAGCCTTCCCTGACTTCGCCTGTGGAGGGCTCCTTTGTGCCCCACCTCTGTTGAGCATGCTATGCACATTTCTGCCTCACTGGCCTGGGATCCCCTCAGGACCTTGGGGCCTCTTTTCTGCACCACTGTACCTCCTGCTGCAGAGCGTGAGATGCTTGGAGTCCATTTGGACTTGCCGAGCCCTTTCTGAAAAGCTGTCACTGTGCCCTGCAGCCCCCCTCTGACCCTGTGCTGGCGGCTCAAATCTGAGTGTCTCCCCCTGGAGGAGGGGGAGTGCCACCCCGTGTCTGTGGCCAACACAGCTTACAACTTGACGCATATCTTCCGTGACCCTGGAGACTACTGCTTCAGCATCCGGGCTGAGAACGTCATCAGCAAGACGCATCAGTACCATAAGGTCCAAGTGTGGCCTTCCAGTAAGTGACACCTCAGCTTCGGTGGTAGTGTCACACAAGCAACCAAGCCCCTCAGCCCTGCTGCCATCCTCAACATTCTCCTAGAAGCTGGCTTTCCCAAGGTCACCAGATGCTGGCCCCACCAACACTAGCGCCATGAGTATAGCTCCTTACGCTGGCAACAGCCAATGCCACCATGGGCCAGATACCAATACTGCCACCACGATACACTAGCAATACCATAGCAACCAGCTCTACCAACCTCATGTCACCACTAAACTCTACCATTGCCATAGCAACCAGCTCTATTAGTACCATCCACAGCCAACTCTACCAACCTCGTATCCCCACCCATCACTTCTACCAAGCACCACAGACAGTAACAATCAAGTCATCTACCCCCCCTTAGCGCACAGACAGCTGACAGCTCTTCTGCCACTGTCATCCCTAACACCACCCCCAGCACTCCCACCTGTTTGCCACCACTGGCTCTTGCCCTCTCACTGCCATAGACACCACCAGACTGTAGTAGCACATCCTGAGAAAGTTCCAACTCACACCCCTCAGGGATGCCCTTTGGCCAGGCATGGTGTTGCCAACCTGTAACCCTAGAACTCAGGAGGCTGAGGCAGGAGGATTGCCATGAGTTTGAGGCCAGCTGGGACTACAGAGTGAGTTCAAGGCCTGGCTGAACTTCATAGAAAGACCCTGAAAAAACAAATGGCCTTTCAGATGCCTTACGCAGTACCACACACAGGCAACCAAACCCCTCAGCCCTGCCGCCACCCTCATGCCATGAAAGGAGAAACCAAGGTATGGGACAGTAACAAGACTGGATGTCAGCCTGAGCCTGAACCTGGCTTCCAGACTCTGGGTCCAGGGCCCATCTGTAGGAGTAGGAGTTCTTTCCAGTGATCTGGAGTTCATATCAAGCCTGGCAGCTGAGGCTGCCTTCCAGGTTGGCCCTGCAAGTGCACCTGGTGCTGTCACTGACCCTTCCAGTGTTCCCAGACCCTCTTTGAGCCCCTGAGAAAATGCTGCACTCCAGGCCCTTGGCTCAGCCTTGTCAGGTATGGATTCCCTGAATTCTCCAGGGAAGGTGTAATCTGGGTATTGCACCAGTCACTCTTTTCTCTCTCTCTTTCTCTCTTTCCTTCTTCTTTCAGACAGAGTCTTGTGTAGTCTGGGCTGGCCTTGAACTCATTAGGTAGCCCAAGCCCACCTTGGACTCATGGTAATCCTCCTGCCTCAGCCTCCTGAGTGGTGGGATTATAAACACGCACTGCCACACCCCCTTCTCATGGGAAGCAGCCTCATTGCAGAGGGTGTGGGGAGAGGGAGGGAGCCCACACGTCGTGGTCATCCACATGTGCCAGGCACAGCTACATCCCCACCTCCGTTTCTCTCCATGGAAGCTTGGGGGAGTCACATCAGCACCTGATAACCTATTTGAAACGAGGATTCAAACCCCGGTTCACCTAACTGCAGACACTGGGTTTAGCCCCCTCTGCCATGCTGCTTCCAAGCAACAGGCTCAGGAGGAGAGCCCTGGTGGGGGAGGTGAAGGCAGACGTCACTGGGCTGCTTCACAACTCAGCTTCCCTTCCCCAAAGGGCATCTCCCAAAGGAGGTAGGAGGAAGCAGGAAGCATCTGGAGGAGGAGGAGGAGGAGGAGGAAGAGGAGGAGGAGGAGGAGGAGGAGCAGGAGTTCTGTCTTTCACAGCTTACACTCAGGCATGCTGTACCATCATTCCTGTCATCTACTGTGGGCCAGGGCCAGCCACTGCGCCCAGTCCATACCTCAGGGATGGAAAACCTTCCGGCCTCTCTCAGAGATTACTATTAAGCAACCCACTGACATATTTAACAATCCTCCCCACAAGGTAGGAGTGGTGGGTCACACTTATAATTACAGCATGGTACAAGGCTGAGGCAGGAAGGTGGCAAGTTTGAGCCCAGCCTGGCCAATTCAGTGACTTAGCAAGACCCTATCTCAAATAAATAAATAGATAGATAGATAGATAGATAGATAGATAGATAGATAGATAGATAGATATAAAAATTAAAAAAGGACTCAGTGTAGCTCAGTGTACAGGCCCTCGATTCAATCCCTGGGTACTTGAAAAAAAAAAAAAATTTCCACACACTTCAATTTCTTTTCATCAAGTCCTGGGCTGGGATTGCCTAAAAGAGGAGAGAAACCATTGGTGGGATTGGTTGGCCTCTCCTAGGCTGAGCCAGCCACCTAAGGAGTATTTGAGTCCCAGTTCCCCAGCCCTGTAACACTCCTGTGTCACTGTCAGGACTCCAGCCAGCTGTCTTTGCTTTCCCGTGTGCCACGCTTATCACCGTGGTTCTGGCCTTCATCATGTACATGACCCTGCGGAGTGCCACCCAGCAGAAGGACGTGGTGGAGGTAGGTACTTGAAGGGATGGGCTGGACAGTTGGGCCCTGCCCAGGAAGGAGCTGAGGCCCAGGGCCAGCCCAGGATGGGTCCTGAGGTTGGAAGGGTCCTGAGGTTGGAGTGGGGTAGTATGCCAAAGGGGCATCCATGGACTGCCAAGTTGCTGAGTTTCAGCACCCTCTGACCTCTGACCTATCTCCTGTGCTCACCCTTGTGTACACATGGTAGCAGGGGGGCATTTCCATGCCTCTGCCACTAAGATGCTGAGCTCATAAGGCCGTGTGACAGAGGTCCTGGTGGAAGGTGATCGACCCATAGGGTTTTATTCACCACACATAGCTGATTTTGACTTTTCTCCCATGCCTGACAAGAACCAGGAGCCACCCTCTGGGGTCAAGTGCTGCTGCCAGCTATGCTGTGGGCCTTTCTGGCTGGAGTCATCATCCGAGTACCTGGAAATTGTCCGAGAGAACCACGGGCTGCTCCCGCCCCTCTACAAGTCTGTCAGAACCTACACTGTGTGAGCAGCCCCGCCCTACCCTGTATCAGTGTTCTCTGATGGCCAGACTGGGAGCTTTGGGCAGGGTAGTGTGTCACTGAGCAGGAAGGGTCACGTGGCCTCTGTACAGTCCGGCTGCTGCCGTAAGACCCTTGCAGCCACCTCCCCAGCCATCTGCCCATCTGTACAGTGCAGCCCCTGCTGTGAGCCTCTCTGAGCTTCCCCACCTCCACCCTGTGCCAAGCAGGACTCTGACACTTCCCTGGGATTCTCCCAGGGAGCCCGGCTGCCCCTCACTCGTTCCTCTCCCGTTGGCACATCTGCCATCCATCGGGGGCTTACAGTTCCCTCCCTGGGGAGGCCATGTCTATGCCAGAGATAGGAAGGAGGTCCTGGACGGTCCAGAATGCATAGGGGAAGGTCCCGGCAGCTGGGCACACCTGCAGAGAGGAGCGCGTACACAGACTCACATACGACATAGAAAGCCCCACTTGCCACGGATCATCTCCACGATTCACTTCGCATCTGTTAGGGCTATTGCTGCAATGTACTTGAACTAGAACTCAGATGAAACCTGACTTTTCCCCTAGGCTGTCTAGCTCCTGGATTAGGCCTCTCCCTTTAGGCTTTGTCTCTATCAACTCTTGTCCCCATTATGTGGCCACCTTACTCTCTACCTGCTTGCTGGGGGCAGGATGAGTGGCGTGCAGTGTTTTATAAATTTGTTGGCCTTTATTAAAATCACGCATACCATGTCCATTGAGGAGACAGTGTTGCAGTGAAAGGACAGGTTGAGGTTGTGGAGATGTGGGTTCCTCACATATGGGTGTCATTCGAGGGGCTCTTTGGCTCCCCAGCTGCTCCCAAGGTGACCTTAGGATGGAAGGAGCAGGCAGATAAGAAGTGGAGCAGGGGACCCAGTCCCTCTCATCCCCTCCAGCCCAGTGACAGGAGAGGCAGAACCTCCGGGAGACAGCAAGGAGATGAGGAGGCCCAGGTGTGCAGGGCCTGCAGCTGTTGGAGAGAGACGGCAGGACCGCAGGGGCAGGGCTCTGTTGCTGTAACCATTTGCTCTCAGACTTTGTACTGGAAATTGTGTTTACATCCTCATGTGGTTCATTCCCATGAAATACCGCATTTTTTGCTCAATAAAGCTTGAATACTCTCGAGTGTTGTCAAGCACCCTGGATGTAGCAAAGTCTTTTTTCCTCATGCAAAAGGCGAGGCCTTATAAATGGCAAGAGTGATGCCCAGACACAACAGGGCAGCCCTGTTCTGGGGTCGAGGGCATGAACGGGAGGCCACGAGGGTTCCTGGAGGGGGGGTTTGGGTCCTGAGTGACTTAACATGCAGCCCCATCTTATGTCCCAGGTGGACATGAGAACCTGAGTGGGAGCATTGGCCACCCTGGGGACTTGCTGGGAGTGCAGACCTTAGGGCGACACCCCCTACCCGAGTCAGCCTCTGGGAGGGGCAGCCACTTGCTGTCACAAGCCCCAAGGTTTTCAGTACCTGATCATATCTGAGGGCCACTGGTCTCTGGCAAGCAGGGCATCTCTGACTGACCTTTGTGAGAACTACTGGCCTTTGTTCAGCTACTGTTGCATTTAGGAATCTGGAATGGGCCTGGGACTCTGCATTTTTAACAAGTCACTAGTTGTTGTGAGTCTGGTGACCATGTGTCCTCATTTGCAAAGACTAGAGTCTAGACTCTTGCTAAATCTTTTCCCTTCTGTAAGAGGTATGGGACTCAATGGTTTCTTCTCTCTGATTACCCAACCCCTAGCAGACGTGCCCTAAGCTTCAGAGTGGGTGGGCGCAGAGAGCTGAGGGCTGACCCTCCCCACCGCTTCAGTATCACTGTGAGGCCTCTGGAACTTTCCCAACTCAACTCCTGCATCATTGGCTCGAGCCACCACAACCTGCCTCTGAGCCGCAGGCAGGGCTCAGCTGTTTTAGGGTTTGTGAAAAGAATGAGCCTGGGCCTTGTGGGGACCCTTTGGATGTTGGAGGATGAAATAATATTGGGGGTGGGCCATTCTTGCCTTGAGTCACTTTCGTATTCTTAATAAATCAGGGCCAGGTGACATTTCAGACACTCCCTGCTGGAATAATATACAGGTTCCCAGTGTCCCTGCATGTGTCTTGCAAGAACAGAAGGTAAGAAAATGCAGGACCTGCTAGTAGTGGTTGTTCACACTGCAAAAGGAGCTATAGCTTTTCAAAACCAGGTGAATATTGTTTTGCTGAAAAACAAAATAGATCAAACATGGTGGTGCCTGACTGTGATCCCAGAATTGGATTAGGACCTTAACTTGATCACCTGTGAGCCTCTTATTACCAAGTGAGGTCACTTTTCCCCGGTCCAGCACATAGAAAGATTCTTTTTTTTTTAACTAGTTCAGGCTGCCTTAAGGGCAGGACTGGTGTGGCATGTGGTGCTGTGGGTCGTGGTCCCCTGCACCTGAGTTTGCCCAAGCATGCGCTTTAAATGACTGAGCTAACCCACAAGCCCCTACTAGATTTTTAAAAATTTTTAAATTTTTTTTAATTTTTCTTGTTTCAGAACGTTTGTTTATTTTTATGGCCGGTGCAGCAGGTGGTGCCGGGGATCGAACCGTGGTCCCTGCAGCTGCCTAAGCTTTCCTAATCAGGCACTTTAGACCACTGAGCCATCCTGCCAGACCCCCCTACTACATAGATTTTAAAGGAATCCTTATCTGCAGATGAGGCACAAGAGTGGCATTTTGCTCAAGGAAATACCAGAGTTTGCCATGTATGGTGACACATACCTATAATCTCAGCATTCTGAGAGGCTGAAGCAGGAGGATTGTAAGTTCAAGACCAGTCTGGGCAACTTAGCAGCTTTTCAAGACTGTTTCAAATAGAAAAATAAAGAGGGAATGAAGATGTAGCTCAGTGTTAAGGCCCTGAGTTCAGTCTGGATTAAAAAAAAGAATAAGCAAGACAAAAACCTGTAATTCTCCTCCCCCCCCCAAATTATCAACTACATATAAAGTTAGCAGGAGAGAACACTGGGGTCAATTACAGAAAGTCTTAAAGCCCCAGAAGGAGACATCACTTGGCCAACCTAAGATGCTCACAGTTATGGTACAGCTCAGTAGGAAGATTATCACGTGACTTGTAAAATTTGAAGGGCCCAAGCGGTTGAGAGGGGTCTGCTTGTCCAAGCAGGCAGGGCGGTAAGCTTTCAGGGGTTCCCTGCTGTTGATGTGTAGTCCTGACTCAGAGCTCTTCTTTGTTGGGGCTGGAGAGGACCCCATTTCGTACTTACATGGTCTCAGCTCTGAGGCCTATTATAGGCCACAGCATGGTCCAGCACGGTCCAGCACATGCACAGTTTGACTGTGGATGTACAGAGTGCAATGCATTTTTTTTTCTTTTTTTAAAAAAATATTTATTTATTAATTTGGTATAGGATCTTGCTACGCATTTCTGACTCATAGTGATCTTCCTGTCTCAGACTCCCTTGCCCTGGGATTACAGGCATGTGCCGCCACACTCAGTTTCAGTGGCCAGCTCCGCATATGGCGTGTGGTACCAGAGATCGAACCCAAGGCCTGGTGCTTACCAGGCAGAGCTCTTGGACTGCCAAGCTATCACTCCAGCCTAGAGCGCAGTCCATTTCTTAGCCCCTTTTCTGTCAGTGGACAAAACACCAGACAGCCCCAACTTAAAAGGAGGAGAGAGGTTCCTTTGGCTCTCGGTTTCAGCCCCCTGCTCTAGCCAGCTCCAAGAAGTCAGAGGAAAAGGAGCTAAACTGGTGGGCTGTGGGAAGCAGAGGGAAGAAAGGAGCCAGCGTGGGTGGTTCTGGTCCAGGCCCCTCCTCCTAACAAACAGCACATTTAGCCAGGAGCGCACTATCAGTGGGTCACTCCACAGATGCCGTCGGTGCCGCCTGACCTAGTCACCCTCCCAAAGCCCCACCTTTGAACACAAGAGCCTCTTGAGGGACATTTTAGGTTGACGCCCTGACAATTCTATATTACCTGTGCCCCCACCCGAGTCCCAGCTCTTGATGAGAGGTGCTGGGTCAGCACCTGCACCAAACTACAGTCTTGATTTATTGTTGGTAAATGTGGACCCAATGACGACAGTGGAGTCACGAGAGAATCAGTTGATTTTTATTTATTTATGTATTTATTTATTTAGTATTGAGAATGGAACCCAGGCTTTGCATATGCTAAGAACGTGCTCCTCCCAGGAACTGCACTCCAGCCCCAAGTGCTGGACTTTCACTCCCATTGATAACCATATTTTCCAGCCAGGTGTGGTGGTACATGGCTACAATCCCAGCACTTTGGGAGGCCGAGGCAGGAGGATTGTAAGTTTGAGCCCATCCTGTCTCAAACAAACAAACAAGCAAAACAAATCTCAACACAGCATATTTACCTTTAGGGAAAACAAGGTGCCTTACAAGCACTCAGTGGGACTCCCCCCACCCTGGACAGAATGGTGTATGTTAGGAGGGTCCTGTGATTTCCAGCCTGGTAGAGTTAAGGTGTGTCCCCATCAAAATGTGGATAAACATACTGGTGGAATGTGTTGAATGGTGTTACTGACACAGCCATAGGCATCTGGAGCCTGGTACTGTGAGGACCTAGGGTCTTTTCTGATGTAATCAAGTTAAATTAAATTAGTCCAGATTAGGATGGGTCCCAGTCTGATGACAGCCTTACAGGAAGAGATGTGAGTTTGGACACAGATGCATATGTAGGCTAGACAACGGTGTAACAGCGGAGGCAGGGATGCGAGTAAGGCATGTTACTTAGCTTTCCTGTCCCTAGCACCTAACACCCAATGCCCACACCGTAAAGCAGGAGAAGGTTATTTGGCTCATGCTTTCAGGGGACTCAGTCCACAGTCTGCTGGCTCCAAGGCCAGGACATTATGGCCAAAGGACACGGTGGAGCGGAGATGCTGAGCTCCTGGAGACAGGAAGCAGGACAGGGAAACCGTGCCCGGGGGAGGGGCCAGGGAGCAGATATGATCCCCAAGATCAGACCTCCATATTCCATCTAGACACACGAGACAGGAGGATTGCTGTGAGTTCAAGACCAGTCTGGGGGGCTACCAAAGTGAGTTCCTGGCTGTCCTGAACTGCATAGTGAGACCCTGCCACAAAAAAACAAAAACAAAAACAAAGCAAAACAAACAAACAAAAAACCCAGCAGCATTCTGTGCTAATCTTGTAGGTGTTTCTTAACCAAATCTATCAACACCAGGATTAATAGTCATGAGAACCAAGAGATTGGGGCCAGGGAGATATAGCTCAGGGGCACAAGTGCATACCTGGCAAGTGTAAGGTCCTGAGTTCGATCCCCAGTTCTGCAAAACAAACAAACAAAAAACAAAAAAAAACAAACACAAAACCAAAAACAAACAAACAAACAAACAAACAAAACAAGAGATGCTAAGGTTGGTGGCAAACACAGGGACCTGGTTTGTGGGACATAATCCTGTTTCCCTGTGTCACTTCTGGCAGCTCCATCTCACACATGCCCTGTCTAGCAACAGGAAATTGCCCAAATTAAACTGAGAATTTAAGCTGGACAAAGTATCCCACACCTGTAATACCAGGACTCTGTTTTTTTTTTTTTTTTTTTTTTTCTTTTTGAGACAGGGTCTCACTATGTAGTTCAGGCTGGACTTGCTCTCAAATTTTCAGTAATCCTCCTGGCTCAGCCTCCCAAGTGCTGGGACTATAGAACGTCCCACCACGCCCAGCTATCCCAGGACTCAGGAAGGCTGAGGCAGGGAGGCAGCAAGCTTGAGCCCAGCCCGGGGCACGTAGTGACTTAGCAAGTCTTGGTCTCAAAATTCAAACAAAGCAATACAGAATTCAACTGCTTCTCTCTGACTCTTGCCACCAACACCCTTCTCCCGCGCAGAGGTCACCGTTCCCCTCTGAGTCCCTGCCCCTCCCCTGTCCTAAATTCATTCTCCAAAAAGTATTAGGTTAATCTTTTTGTTTTTGTTACCAGAGAATGAGGAGGTCAGTCAATGGGTACAAGGTGAGAAGCTGAGTGCACATGGTCCACAGCGAGGTGATTGTGGCTGATAATTATAACTCAGTGATTTGTGCGACAAGGTCTCACTACATAGTACAGGAATGCCTTGAACTTACTTATGAAGCCTGGGCTGGCCTTGAACTCACAGCTTTCTTCTTGTCTCTGTCTCCCAAGTGTTGCGGTTACAAGCATGCACCCCCATGACTGGCAATAATGTGTATTTTTTTTAAATAATGTGTATTTTTAAATTACCAGAACAGTGGCTATGGCCTACTCTCCCCACGAAGATGCAATATGTGCATGAAGTGGCAGAAATGCCAGCTCCCTGGGCTTGATCCTTAATACCTCACCAACACAGTGAAATGTCACTGTGCTCCATAAATATCTATTCCCCCCAATATCTACATTGCATCAGTTAAAAAAAAAAAGCCACTCTAGGATCATGCCTTCCTCTGCCCCAACCCTTCAAAGTCTCTCCTCTTAGAATAAACCCAGTGTTCTTGTGAGGGCTTCGAGGGCTCCCCAACCCAGCCTGTGACTCGATGGCCTGGCCAGGTATGGACAGGGCTCCTCCCCCTGCTCCTTCACTCATATCAGTGCTACTCACTTCCATCTCCCGCTTCTCGCCTCTTGCCCGTTGCATTCACCCCCTCCTCACATGCCCCATCCCCAGTACTGGGAGTTGAAGCCAGGACGACATTCACACCAAACTTCACTCCCAGCCCTTTTTTATTTTTTGGGACAAAGTCTGATAAGTTACTAAAGTGATTTAGGCTGGGCCTGGACTAGTGATCCTCCTGCCTCAGCCTCCGAGAATGCTAGAATTACAGGTTTGCCCCACTACACCTGGTTTATCTTCTAACTACTATAGACTATAAACTAAAAGATAGAATTTTGCCTATTTTGCTCATTGTTCCTAAGTCCAACATGTAGGATAATTCCTAGCACGTAGTGGGTGCTCAATGAATAGTGTAGAAAGGAAGGACGGAGGGAATCCTAACCTCACAACAGGGTGTAGGAGAGGAGAGAGCCTAAGGAAAGGACTCATCTCAGTGCTCGCAGTAGGTTATTTAGGACAGCAGGCCTCAGCCTTTTGGCACCAGGGACCAGTTTTTGCAGAAAATAGTTTTTCCACAGATGGAGGTTTGGTGTGGGTGGATGGATCCGGGAAGGTTCAAAGGAGTGTGTAACCTGAGCCCTGCACTAGAGAGTTCGCAGCAGGGTCCATGCTCCCCTGAGATTCTAATGCCCCACTGATTTGACAGGAACTGGAGCTCAGGCCACGACATAAGCCATGGGAGTGGCTATAAATATACCTGAAGTTTTCCTCCTCTGCTGCTCACCTCTTGCTGTGCGGCTGAGGTTTTTTTTTTTTTTTTTAATGTACTTGGTGCAGGGTCTCACTGCACAGCTCTGACTCATAGTGATCCTCCTATTGTCAGCCTCCCCAGTGCTGGAATTACAGGCATGTGTCCCCACACCTGGTTTCATAGCCGACATGGTGCACCAGGGGCTCCAGGGCCGACATGGCATGCAGTAATCCAACTCAGGTCCTTGTGCTTGCCAGGCAGGCGCTTAGACCACTGAGCTAGCTCCCTAACCCTGGAATCTTACTTCTTTCTGCCACAAATCTAGGCTCCAAAACAATCTCATTGTGAGCAGTATCTGTGATGTTGCTACCAATAGAAATCTCAGAAATCTCCATGATGTGATTACTACAGATTGCTAAGAAATATCATGCTGTTGAAAGTAGTTGTTTTTGGGCCTGCTGTGGGGTGTCACTTAAAGCAGTGCATACATTGCTGACCCTGTTTTGATAATTGCTTCAGGGTAATTGTTTTCCTCTGCAATCCTAAATTCTATTATTTTGTATTTTGCTGTTGAAAATATTCTGCAGAGAGTTTGACTTGAAATAAATGGGTTTGGGGCTGGGGAGATAGCTGCGTGGCACAAGTGCCTCCCTGGCAAGTTCAAGGTTGTGAGTTCAAACCCTGATCCCGCAAAAAAAAAAAAATGGGTTTGTGGTGCTAAGTTTGCCAAGTCTTTGCAGCTGCTCCCAGAGAAATCAGCAGTTTTCTGTGGGCCAAGGAAGGGAAAGGACCCTGGAGGCCAGGTGCCACACGTACTTGCAATGCCCCATATTTCCAGTAGGTGGCAGCCTGCAGCTGGCTCCACTTTGAGGTCTTCAAGTCCCGCCTTTGCAGAGACCAGAGGGGAACAGAAGTGCACATCAGGGCGGAGGACCTGGCTGCAGCAGCATCTATAGGTGCACACACCTGAGCCCGGGCTCCACCTCTCGGGTGCACACTTCACATACAGGTCTGCTCACAGCCACACAGAGAGACAGTTAGCCTGGCAGTCAGCTTCCAGAATGACCAGTCAGTTGGTCAGCCCCTTCCAGCGCAGAGGCACTTTGGGGACTTTGGCACTTGGGAAGTCCATCAAGAAGAGAAGGTCCGCACTGTCCTGCCTCTTCTTTCTCTTGCTTATTAGCTATTTTGGGGTTTCCAAAAGCTGTGCTGGCCCTAAAGGACCCCGTTGCAGCAGGGCAGGGAGCAGAAGCGCAAATGGGTTGTTTGCCAGTCACAAAGTCAGCTCTGCCAAAGCACCCATAGCGCACTGTACAGAGAAGCCAGCTGCCCATGGCACAGGGCTACCATGGAGACTGAAAGTAGAGGATTCTGCAGGACAGCTGGACAAGGGGGTGCACACCTGTGATCTCGGCATCTAGGAGGCTGAGGCAGGAGGATTGCAAGTTCAAGCCTAGCCTCAGTAATTTAGCAATTTAGAAGACCTTGCATTAAAATGGAAAATAAAAAGGGCTTGGAATATAGGTCAGAGGTGGAGCTCCCCTGTGAGACCCCAGGGAGCTGCTGACGCCCTTCCATCCAAGTCAGGCTGACGCAGGCTGAGGCAGGCTGGGCTCTACAGCAAACTTCGTGAGGAAAAGCTCCTAAGAAAACTCCTCAATCCATGGGTTGGGGAACCCAACCCCAGAAAGGGGAACGCTGGCTGCAGTTTTTACCAGCATCCTCAGCAGTGCCCTGGCAACGGTTCTTTCTTCTGCCATAGCAAACTTGTGATCCTCTTGTCTCAGCCTCCTGAGTGTTGGGATTACAGATGTGCACTACCATGCCCAGACTCGTCACGGGATACGAAGAGGTGGACCTTAAAGAGATGACTGGGTCTCTGCTCTCTGAATGGCTCAGTCTGTTCATGCAGCAAATCGATGAACGGGTTAATAGGTTATCTGTCACACAGGTTGGCTATAAAAGCCAGTTTGGCTATGTCTCCTCGGCTCCTACGTGCTGCTCTGAGCTGCTTTGGGACTCTGCCAGCAACACGACCATCAGCAGATGTGGTCCCTTGACCTTGGAGCCAAAATAAACCTCTCTTCCTTATAACTTATCCTGTCTCGGGTGGTGGTATGAGCAATAGAAAATGGGTGAATGCAGGGTGTCCGCTTGCACCACCCCTCCTTTTCGTTCCCAGTTTGCACTGGCCCCGACCCCGACCCCGACCCCGACCCCGACCCCTACATCCGACTCTCCTTGACTTTTCACATCCTGCCTGGCCAGAAACGGATTCCACTTGCCTTCCCTTGACCTATCGGCTGAGCAGGAAACCATCCCATTTCAAATGCCTTCCTCCTTTCATTTTCCTCCACTTCCAAAACCCCATCGGGCTCCCAGGAAGGACACCAGGGGGCGCTATCCGCTTTCTGCGAGTGGAAGGCAGGGCCTCATTCCCAGGTCCAGAGCGGCTGGCTGGCTGGGTGCAGGGGGCCATGGCCAGCCTTGCCCGGGAGGAGGCTGGAGGTGTGTGACAGCTGTTCCACCTTCTCTCAAACAGGAACCACAGCCCCAGCATGGCTCACAGGTGTCCTGGTGCAGCTCATCGGCTGTCTCTGCTCAGGCCCTCAGAGACTCCGAGAATCTTCAGAGCCCTCTTGTGCATTCTAGGTACAACCTTTGGCCTCTCCTGTCTCATCACTGCAGTGAGGGACCCTGGTGGTTTCTGCCAGGCAGCTTTTCAGCAGCATAACAAAATACCCTGAGTAATAAAGTGAGCTAGGAATGGTGGTGCATGCCTGTAATTCCGGCCTTCTTCCAGACTGGGGCAGGAGGGTTGCAATGTGCAAAGTGGAGGCAGGATTGTAAGCCTGACCTCAACTAGGGCAACTTAGCAAGATCCGGTCTCAAAATTAAAAAAAAAAGAAAAAGAAATTAGAAAGTAGAGAGGTTCAAATCCCTGGCCCTTGCAAAACAATTTTTTAAAAGGTTTGGGGATGTAGTTCAGTGTGAAGGCCCGGGTTCTAATGTCAATACTACGGAGTCCGAACAGAGCAAAGCAAACACAGAAATAACACTGAGCTCTCACCACTTCTTTGAGACATCATTTCCTCATGGAGGGTCCCATGTCATGTGAAACTCATACTAAAGACATTTATATGCTTTTCTTTTGCAAATCTATTTTTGCTACAGGGCCCCTGATGGTGTAGGGGGGAGGGAAAGGGGCAGAAGGAAAAGGCCTCTTTTTCCTCCCCTGTACAGGGCAGGTGTCTCATTACTACAAAGTCAGTGACAATGACAGTGACAACCAGCTACACCCAGGGTGACATATACGCTTCTGTCAGCCTGTAATAGTTGGTAGGAAAATGATTAATGTCTGTGATCTTTTCATTTTAAAATCCATGATGGACACAATTAATCTTCCTGTTCAGAGTCAACCAGTTAACGATGATAGTATCCTCCAGCCACCCTTTGAATCATGGAAAAGCGCTCATTTCCCAGACCCTGCCCTCTTGGAGTTTGAGAAGGTTTTGGGGTTGTACCTCGGGCAGCCGCACCTTGGTCTTTACCTGGGACAAGACAAGGCTGGACACAGACCCTCAACTTTCTTTGCCTCAAAAAACATTTCCTAGGCAGGCGTGGTGGCTCATATCTGTCATCCTAGCACGCTACTCTCGGAGGCTGAGACAGGAGGATTGCAAGTTCTAGCTTAGTTTGGGCAACTCAACCGTAGAGACCTTGACTCCCAGCAAAAAACTAAAAAATAAAAATAAGGGCTGGGCATGTAGCTCAGTGCCCCAGTCCAGTCTCCAGTACTGTGACAGGGGAGTTGACTGGTTGTTTGTCCTGGACAATCAGAACAAAATGTGTGAACTACCACTGCTTCAGGTTTTCCCTTTCCTTGGGCCCCTGGATTTTGGCCCCTCCTGGGAGCAGGCTGGCCTTGGCACAGAACAACCCCTGCCTAACTCTCGCCACCCCCACAGCCACCCTTCTACTCATATTTATCTTATGGCTGGCTCTGCCTGCCCTGGGGGTGGGGCTGGCACGGCATGTGGTGCCGAGGATTGAACTAGGGTCCCTGTGGTTGCCTAAGCTTGTTTAAGCAGGTGCTTTAGACCACTGAGCCATCTCGCTGGCCTTATATACTTTTTTTCTGTTAAGACAAAACAGGTTAATTCCAGCAGCCTGGGAGGCTGAGGCAGGAAGATCTCAAGTTTGCATCCACCAAAGAAATTAAAGACCACAAACAACCTTTGTACTTCTGTTTTGCTGTGAGCACACCTCCTTTCTGGGCTGCTTACAGACCTCAGGGTCAGAGGTGGTGCCTAGCACCTGAGCCTATGTCTCCCCTCTGGCAATAATCCTTTGTGTGTGTGTGTGTGTGTGTGTGTGTGTTATGACTGGATCAGCCTGCCCTGCAGTTGGGGCTGGCGCAGCATGTGGTACCAGTCATCAAACCGTGCGGTCCCTATGGTTGCCTAAGCTTGCCTAAGCAGGCACTTTAGACCACTGAACCATCTCGCTGGTCCTGGCAATAATCGCTTTGAACTAGGCCATCCTTTCTAAGCCAGCTTCGCTTTCACTTGACACTGGAAAGAGCAACAGGAGGTAGTTGTTGGTGACTCAGGTTAGAGGAGGTCCAGCAGGTGCCATGGAAGCCTGTCCACCCATGGGAAGTGTGGGCAAGGGTCCCACAGCTGGTGGGCATGGCAGAGCACTTTCTTATCCAAACAAGCAAAGCCACAGAGTCCTACATATCCATAGACAGCTGACTGGCACCTGTCACTCTGTCCTGACTGCCACACAGGTTGGTCACCCCTAACTCAAGCCTTCCTGGACCAGGGCATTCTGGATATAAGCCAGGAGGCCTCCAGTAGAGGGCCCAGAAGCTTTGTGTCTGCTACCAAGAGGCCAAGTAACACCGCAGCCCACATGTCGTCTTGGAACCAGGAAGAGAACGCAGGCAGAACGGGAAAACTGAAATGAATGTTCAATGGCTTCTCCTACCTGAGCTCCTTGCTAAGGTTGCAGAGCTGGTGGCTGGGGGCAGCATGGCTGAGATCGCAGCTCCCGGCCTGCTACATCCCTTGCTGGCCTCGTGGTCTCCTCGGGCCTTCACACAGTCCGCCTGCCCACCTGAGGCCCACCCACCTTGTGCCCAGGTAGGAGCGGGCCAGGGAAGGCAGGGCTGAAGTGCAGAGGCTTCTCTGACCACCTGGCGGCGCCTAGGTTCCACAGAAAGCACAGCAGCCCCCATAAGCTATGGGGCTGAAATCAAGGTTCAAGATCTCAGATCCTAGATTCTTGCCTCAGCCTTGCAGTAAAGGTTGGCCGGTTCACTTTGGATGAAGACCCTATAAGCCACGCTACTTTGGATGAATCGTTTTTCTGTGCTGAGTCTCTGTTTCCTGTCTCAATGGCACCAACTCTGGGATCCTGCTTGTGGGCCTTCTGTTGCTGTTAATAAATGCCACCCTCAATCCCCAGATGAGGACCCTGAGCCTAGGAAGCAGCCACCAGTACTGAAG
Organism: Myocastor coypus; assembly: GCA_004027025.1. NCBI lineage: Eukaryota > Metazoa > Chordata > Mammalia > Rodentia > Myocastoridae > Myocastor > Myocastor coypus. The sequence goes on along the minus strand of PVJA010024001.1, from coordinate 3,400 downwards.
AACTACAGCATGAAACTTCCCCATCTAGTTGTGAAAATAAATTGGACTGGCTAAATGGCCCAGGCATTCTAGAACTTTCCAAAGCCCCTGAAACACTCATAGGGAGCTAGACCTAGGGTGACAGACAGACCGCTAGGTGTGAGCCCTGTCTTGACCACTTACAGACTGATTGATCTCCCTGAGCCTCAGTTTTCCTGAAGGTAAGGCTGCAGAAGTGGCTGAGAATCCAGTGTGTGTGTGTGTGTGTGTGTGTGTGTGTGTGTGTGTGTGTGTGAGACTGTATCATTCCCAGAAACATGAGCACCGCCTCGGAGCTCTGTGAAGTTAGGTAAGTGCTAGAAAATGGCCTGGATGGGACAGTGGAGAGGAGGCCAGGGCCTCAAGGCCACAGAATGCCTGGGCCAAAGGAACAGGACAGGGTCCCTGCAGAGGGGAAAGGGGCAGGGGTGCCCTAGCCAGTCCAGAGAGCTCTGACCATCATGGTCAAAGGCTGCCATGGGGCCCAGCATGCAGGGTCCACAGGGGCTGCCTCCGGCGCTAGATGTTTTCCCCTATGTGCCAGGTGACCTTCGGGAGATGCCACTCGGTTATTTTCCTCACAACCTAGCCTGCAGCTCTATCTTTAAAAATAGTTGCAGAAGAGCCCATTGCTTATTCAATGAGCTCTTTTGTTGAGAGAGATAGAGAGAGAGAGAGAGAGAGAGAGAGAGAGAGAGAAAGAGAGAGAGAGAGAGAGAGAGAGAGAGAGAGAGAGAGAGAGAGAGAGAGAGAGAGAGAGAGAACCTGAAGCTTCTGTTTGTTTAGTAGGCAAAGGCTCACTGGGAGGAGGGGTGGCTGGGCTGTGGCTGAGGGACCAGGACAGCTCAGGTGCAAATGTCCTGACCCCTCTGCACTGGAGGACAGTTATCTTGTCACCAGCCCCCAGAAGGAGGAGGAGGAGGAAGAGGAAGAGGAAGAGAGGAGAAAGAGGAGATGGGGTCTCGACTCAGCTCAGGCAATTCTCGGAGCGTTGCAGAACAGTGCTTCTGAGTGCGAAGAGAGGCAGGGTTAGGCAGTAAGGGAGAGAAGGGCTGGGACTGTGGCTGCAAGAGCCGAGGGGGCACAGCGCTGAGGGGTCAGATCAGCCCATTATCAAAGGGGTCTGTTTTTGTGGTACTGGGGATTGAACCCCAGGCCTTCACATGGAGCTATAACCTCAACCTTTTTTGTTTTTCTTTGTAGACCCCATCTCTCTAAGTCATTGAATTGTCCAGACTGGGTCAAACTTGTAATCCTCCTGTCTCAGCCTCCTAGAGTTCTGGGATTATACGTGTGTACTACCATGGCTAGTTTCTAGGTGAGTTTTTAAGAGACTGCCGAGGAGGGCTTGGGGCTGGCTGATTATTATCCCAGTTCTGGCTTTGCAGAAGCCTGCCTTGCTTGAGTGGGCAATTTGGTTTCCACGAGATGATTGTTTCTGCTTGGGGTGGTTTCAGGGTTATAGGGCTCTGCAGGAATCTAAGGTGACAGGGTTGAGGGGTAGAGAGAGCAGTGACTGAGGACTTCGGACACTCCTGTGGCTGAAGGTCTCTGAATCTCTCACGTTGGTGTCCTCAGTCTTGAGGGCAGTGAGGTAGGCAATGGACCCTTGGGCTGATCTATGTGGCTTACAGCTTTTAGACAGATGCATCCTATGCCCAGAAAGAAAAAGATCCAGCATTTTGGATCTTATCAAAATTGTATGATAGTACAGGAGAAGACACACAGCCAGGGCAGAGATGCCAAGCTCTGCCCTGCTTTAGTCACCAGTGGGTATCTAGCTGCAGGCCCAAGCGAAGTCAGTGTTTTCAGCAAAAGCAGCTTTTGGGTCCCTGACTGCCTCCCACGAACGCACACATCAAGCTTTTAATGAGTAACAGGCTAAGGGCTGGAGCGCATTTGCTCTGCTTCTCTGTCGTGACCCCAACAGTTTTGTTTTCTTGTCTGGTTTATTCTTGGAGATGGTATGGTGAGGGAACCCTGGCTTTAATGATGTACTTTATTTTATTTTAAAAGATGGGGCCTGGCGGGATGGCTCAGTGGTCTAAAGGGCCTGCTTGGGGAAGCTTGGGCAGCTTCAGGGACCGCGGTTCGATCCCCGGCACCACATGCTGCGCCAGCCCTGCCCTCGGGGCGGGCTGAGCCAGCCATAAAAAATGAGTGAATAAACAAACAAAGGTTCTAAAACAAGAATAAAAATAATGCATAAAATTTTTTAAAAAAAGAATAATTTACTGGGGGAAAATTAAAAAAAAAAAAAAGAATAATTTACTGTCTTTAAGAGACAGACAGAAGGGGACCCGAGCAAGTTGTCCTGTACTTGATTTTTTTTGTATCAGGGCCGCCACGAGGACCTTCACACTGAGCTATGTCCATCTCCAGTTCTCTTTTGGATTTGGATTTCGATACAAGGTTTCACTCAGTTGCCCCGGCTGGGCTCAACCTTGCCATGGCTCCCCCCCCCCCCCAGCGTGCTGGGCTTAGTTATGGCCATGGGCCTGGAACGTCGCAGAGGCAGCTGGTTCAGGGAGTTGCTAGGGTCACTGGGGAGCGTGAGCAGGGAGGGAGAATCTGTACCACACAGGCGGCGGCGGGCAAGAGGCCCTGAGGTGGGGTCCGGGAGTGTGCCTGCCCTTCGTCCCCACAGAGATCCCAGTCCCAGTTCCACTTCTTCAAGCTCAGGTTTCTGGCGTGCTGTGTTGGGCATAATACTGATAATAGTAATAATGACAGCATAATACTGATAATACTAATAATGATAATGCCACAGGGCCCAGACCGTAACAGACAACGAGAAGGTTTCCCTGGGCAGACCATGCCGTTATTCAGCCAGGATATGTGGAATACTTTTGGGAGCCAGGCTGAGTGCCCGACAGATTTCAGGCCCGGTCCTGCCTGGAGTACAGGGCTCTGGGCTCAGGGCTTCTCTGAGACGGCTTCGGCCCTCTCTCTTTGTCGGTTCTGTCCACCCTCTGGCTATGCCTTTTGCTTTTTCCTTGGCATTCGATTGAATAGTGCATCTTGAGGCTCAGTCCTGGGCCCTCTGCTGTCCCACCTGTCTGACTCCAAATGGCCTCATCCTCTCTGGGGTCCCCTGAGCAGTGGTCATCTAGAGAGGGCCACTGTGGCCTCACCGGGGCATGGCCCAGGCCTCGGAGCATTGCAGCAGCCGTGCAGCCTGTCGGTCCTTCAAGCTGCTGTGCTGGTTGATTGTGGGCGTGAGCTAGTCTGGCTTCAGGAGATCTGGAGAACCCGTCTGGCCTTGCTCCTGCAGGAGGCATTGCCACAGGATACGGGGTGGGGGTGGGGTCGGGTGGGCATTGTCGTTAGCTGGGCTCCACTCAGAACAAAAAAGCCTCTCTCTGCTGGAGCAGCCACCCTT
>PVJA010024000.1:0-32470 GCA_004027025.1 Myocastor coypus | reverse complement strand
TGTGTGTGTGTATGTGTGTGTGTGTGTGTGTGTGTGTGTGTGTGTGTGTGATACGTGATTTCATTAGTTCTCGTCAGTTTTTCATCTCTGGAGCAAAATAAGCCCCAAATACAGCCGGGCGTGGTGGCGCACGCCTGTAATCCCAGCACTTGGGAGGCTGAGGCAGGAGGATCGGTGCGAGTTCGAGACCAGCCTCGGCTACAAAAGTGAGCTCAAGGCCAACCTCAACTGCATAGCAAGACCTTGTCTCAAAAAGACAAAATAATAATAATAATAATAAATAAATAAATAAAAAGAAAGATTAAAAAAATAAATAAACCCGAAATACAGTGTAAAGGAGAAGTTTACTTTGGAGCACAGTTTTAGTGGCTGGCTGGCTAACTCCAAACTGAAATGCTCCCCAAAAGGTCTGGGTGCAGGACAGCCTCTTGTTCCCCAGTGTTGTTGGGTGTCTCTTTTACAAATGGCTCATCAACTAAAAGTATTCTATGCCTCTCTGGCCTCAAAGAATTGAATGAGCCAAGGGGGAAAAAAAAAGTGGTGCCAAGAGTTTATTTGAAACATGAAGGATAAAGGGATGAGGGAAAAACAGTCTCTGTAGAGCAAACAGGCTGAACCAAGGGAGAACTAAAGGCACAGGCGGGTGAGAAACCACCTGGGAAAGCTCTGTATAAGCAATCATGGCTGCAGATTCACTCCCATCTGAGCAGGCTGAATTCCAAAGGCAGAATCAGCAGGAAATGAGCACTGGACAAAGGACATGAAAAAGAAGGGGGCATTTGGCTGATTTGAGGAACTTGGGGGCAAGGGACAGCATGTTTGGGTTTCACTGAATGGGTGGGGCAAATGTGGTCACATTGTGTGGTCACACTGACAGGCTGGACAGTGCGGGTGGAGCCTTCTGTGGTTTCCTTCCCAACTTGTTGGGGATGGCCTCATCTGTCAGGTCAGACAGAGAGGAAAGGATAACAGCACAAGAAGGGTTGTGGGTATAGCTCATTGCTCGATGGGCAAGTGCAAGGTCCTGACTTTGCTTACCAGTCCCAAAATGAAGCAAACTGAGCGGTCTACAGGAGGAAGTCACCATGATGGATTTCTCCCAGAATGTATCTTCATATGTTTTCCATGTCTGGTTGGAACACAACAGTTGCTGTGTATGGGGTCCTGGGAATCGTTTGGCCTGTCCTTGTCGTTAGCCAATTACTGCTTGTTTTCCAACACATGTGCCATGCCCTAGTATCACCAGCATCCAGGAAGCAGAGGGAGAAAGGAGACCCAAGGAAGGGCAAGAATATAGCCTTCCAGGCTGAGTCCTCTGTGGCATCTCCTCGGCAGTCATACAAATGCATGAGGCTTGCGCCGAACACTTTCAAAATAAACTTTTATAACTATCTTGGCTAATACATATTCAGTGCCTTGGGCTTGCCGGCTGGGCAATGTTCATCCCCCAGCACTTTAGTACTTCTCAGACAACATCATGCCATGCAGCTCAGGCTGTGTTTTGACTCACTGTGTAGCCCAGGCTGTCTTAAACTCACAGTGATCCTCCCGCCTCATTCTCCCAAGTGCTGTGGTTATAGACATGTGTCTGCATGCCAGATCAGAATACTGTGAATCTAAGATCAGTTTTGTTTCAGAATTTTTGTTTTGGTTTAACTTGGTTTTTATTTTATGTATACCTTTTTGGTCTCCCAAGGTCCAACTGAAAATTTGTACTCTTACGGATCTCTCAACACTTTCCCCTCCCAGATTTCAACATCCACTTTGTTTAACATCTAATTGTTCTTTCCATGGTGCCTTATATTTTATCTATAAAAGAATCAGTAATATATAAGAGAGGCAGTTTGAATAGATTTTAATATTACCTAAGGAAAAATAAAAGTTGGTGAAAAAATAACTGAGTTGTTTCTGGAGTTAAGTTGGAAAGAAAAAGAAACTCACACAAACTAGGTTTAGGAAGCAGAAGATCAATCAGACTTTTTTGTTGTTTGCTTTTTTGTTTGTTTGTTTCATTTGAAATGTTATGGTACAGGGGAACAATGGATAAAATTTTAAATTCAAATATTCCTTGGTGCTAATAAGCTTGTAGTAAATAGTAACCCACAGAAAATAAGTCAGTGTAAAATTAGATTTAGTGATGAGCTTTTTTTTTTTTTTCTTTTAGTGCCTACAGGAAACATGTGGGTACAAATTGAAAAAAACAACCATCACACAGAATAGAATAAATTTCTTCCTAAATTAATAAGAAGAGTATTTTTCGTGCTATCAGATTTTAGCCACAACTTATCCAGTACCCAACTCACTTATTTCTAGGTGATTATGTGTGAATCTCTCATTTTCTTTTTCTTTGTTTAACAGTGATATCCTTTTTGAAAAACTGGCAGGTGAGCTGAGTTTATTTTCACCACACTCCATGCTCTGTTTCTCTTGACCTCCCTTCCAACTCCCTTCCAATTTTCTTCCTCCTACCATTTGAAGTGTTGAGTACTTTTATCATCTTCTAATGCATCCTGCCAACGTGAAAAGTAATTTGATAAATTTCTTTATATAAAGGTATTAGGCAATTAATTTTTGAAAAGTATCATGAATATTTGCATTATAAAGGAAGACTACAGAGAAAGAACAAAACCTGACCATCATAAAATAGTCATTAAGTATGAAATTTCTGGCAACTGAGTAGGAAGATTTTAAAAATAATGAGGGAACCACAGAATACTGTCAAATCATACAATGCAGACAATGAGCTTAGGAAATATTTAATAATGTATTGGTGCATATTATGTACTAATGTTTAGTATGTAAATAAATAAGTTGAGCATACTGTTTGTTTTTACTCCAGTGAATAATATAAGGATTTATTTCCTTTGATAAAACCAGAGTAAAAGCAGTCTCTTAGACTACGCTGCCATGATACTAATGCAGAAAAAGTGCACCAATCAAATATTTAATTTATGCCTGGTACTTCCCTGACCCCTTTCCAGGTAGGCAGGACTATGGGAATAGTAATGACCAGTGAAACAGGAGCAGAAATGATACACACCCTTTTACCCTGAAGCAGGAAAAAGTTCATATATGACTTTAGAAATTCTCTTTTCACTGACTGAAAAAGTTGAGAGTTCCAGATATTAAATAGCAAGATGGTATACTGCTCAAAAGCCTCATTTAGGAGTTATTTGAAGCTATCTCTGGCCTTGCTGATCAAAAGCAGTAAGGTAAGATGCCCATTATGAAATTGTCATATTGCATTGTACCTGCTTTCTTGTGCAGCTGCTGTACCAACTTAACTATTCACTCGATATTCACTTTGTTAGCTATACTACCAAGCAATGTATAGTGACATCATAATATCAGGGGATGTTAACATTACAAATTAGGTTAAAGATTCAAAATAATGACAGATAGTGATGATTGCTTATACTTTAATCTAGTGCATCTACCGAGAAATAAACCCATACTTTGTTGTGTGCTTTAGTCAATACAATAATGAGTTAGTCATAAAAATATTCTTAGTGATTATAAATATGATACTAATTAAGATTGTTAATAATATTTTTAATGATTTAAGTAAATATGTTATACTAACAGAAGATCATATGGTAATTTATTCTGGTTTAAGGATATCAAGAAAATATGGTAAATGTCTAAGTCTGCTGTTAAGTATTATATGAAAGCAAGGATGATATGCTTTTGTTAAACTGCCAAATTATAAAGTGTGAAAATAATTTACATTAAAAGTGATATTATAAAAAGTGATTGCTTTAGAGAGGATTGCATTTCTTCCATTCTTTTCAATTACTTATCTCAAGTGGTCCCCACATAGCCTCATTAGTCGGACAGGTCTAAGATAATAGTGATAGCTTGCTGTTTCTCTTAAGTCTGGAAATAGGGGGAACACTGGTAACTAGCAGAGCAAACACTGCGCCATTCTGGTGAAAGAGTTATGAGAAATTTTCTTTAAAATATATAAATCAGTTCATGGTGCATGCCTGGGATCTCAGCACTTGGGAGGATCATTACGAGTTCAAGACCAGCCTGAACTAGAAAGTGAGCTCAAGACCAGCCTGAAATGCATAGTGAAACCTTGTTTCAAGACCAGATAAATAAATAAATAAATAAATAAATACCAGCTCAAGTTGAGTTTATTTGCCATATTAATAATCAAGATTGAACCAAGATCATGTTTCCATGATGGAAATCAGCATGAAGATGCTTTAAAAATCTAAGATTACAGGTTATATTCAAGCCAGCCACCTTCCTCCTGGGTATTTTTCTAGAAGAATTGAAGACATCAAACCACAGTGATATACGTGCAGCCATGTTTATAGCAGTGCAATTTATCAGAGCTAAATCTTGGACACAACCCAAAAGCCCATGAACTGAGGACTAGATAAAAAAGATGTGGTACTTTTATACAATGGAGTATTACTCAACTATCAAGAAAGATAAACTCACGGTTTTTATAAGAAAATGGTCACAGGAACTGGAGAGCTAGCTCAGTGGTCTAAGTGCCTTTCTGGTAAGTACAAGGAACCAGGGTCCAATCTCTGGTACCATATGCTGTGCTAGCCCTGCCCTGGGCCTGGCCACTGAGACCAGGTATGGTGGTACATGTCTGTAATCTCAGTGCTGGGCAAGATGAAACAGAAGGAGCCGGGCGTGGTGGCACATGCCTGTAATCCCAGCACTTGGGAGGCTGAGGCAGGAGGATCAGTGTGAGGTTGAGACCAGCCTGGGCTACAAAAGTGAGCTCAAGCCCAGCCTCAACTGCATAACGAGACCCTGTCTCAAAAAGACAAAAAAAAAAAAAAAAAAAAAAAAAAAAAAAAAAAAAAAAAAAAAAAAAAAAAAAAAAAAAAAAAAAAAAAAAAAAAAAAAAAAAAAAAAAAAAAAAAAAAAAAAAAAAAAAGATGAAACAGAAGGACCACTGTGAGTCTAAGCTGTGTAGCAAGATCTAGTACCAAATTCATAATTTTTTTAAAAAATTAAATAGATACAAATAGAGATCATACTCATAAGTGAAGTTCATAAGTGAAATGAATCAGACCTATATAAGTAAACATTTCATTATTTTTGCTGGCCCAAGAAGCTGAAAGATTAAATAAAATCTAAAAGGTATAATAGATATTGTGAGAGGAAAAGAAACTGCTTAAAGGAAAGGAAATACTGGGATGAGGGCAAGAAGTAAAGAAACAAAGAAAGGAAAAATATGTATGTACATACACAGGATAGCTTGGATAATTATTCTCCTACTTCTAGTTGTCTATCGAAAGGCACAATTAATGTTTAAATAGTTTTTTCTTCTATTTATTTACTACCAATTTTGAATGCTTATATCTGTTAATCTGAACTAATATTACAATAAATTCTGTTCATCATTACTTGCTAATTTATTCAAGTAGAATGCAATTAATCTTTCAAAGATAGTAACCAGAGAGTACCTTCAAAGATAGTGAACAGACCTAATTCCAATCCTATGATGACTGGAGTACTTCTTCAGATCACCTACAGATCATTTCATAAAAGCTAGTTTAGTAATTATGTAAGGGCAGCAAGTAGCATGAGACTATATACAAGTATTTTAGGATGGCCACAGTTAGGAATAACTTTTTTCCCAATTGTTGTTTTGATAGTATCAAAGTGTTGATAGTATCGAAGTGTTGTTTTGATAGTATCAAATGAACTCCTTCCTATATTTTTTATTGTACTTTAAAAATGTGTCATTAGAAATGCCAGTAAGTTTATTGATAAGTTTACTTTAGGTCTCAAAATCTGTATCTTCCATGTTGGCAACTTCTATACACCTTCCTTTTGCAAGTGCTTTAACTCCTTGCCTTTGTAAATCAATAAACCATATTGATGAACTTTTAATTAGTCCCTGAATGCACACACCTGTTTTCTATTTTTATGTTTTCCTATAGTGAACACATTAATCAACTAGTTTTGTAGTTTATGTTGTTCCATTCTTTTTGAACTTCAGTTTTCTCCTGTAAGACAGAACAGGGTCTTAAGTACTGATTCATTTGCAAACAGAAAGCAAGGACTAAAATAAAACTAAAGTATCTGAAAATGTTCATGGTTTTGAAAAATTGAGAGTATAAAATTGGCTTTCAGGCACGGGACATCACCATCCCTGACTTGCAATTATATCATAAAGCTAGTGTGGTAAAAACAGCATACTACTGACAAAAAAAAGAAAAAAAAAAAAAGAAAAAAAAAAAAATGAACTTCAGATCAATGGAACAGATTAAAGATGCCAGAGCTACTGCAGAAATACTCAGCCACCTTATCTTTGATAAAGGTGGCAAACACATTCACTAGAAGAAAGACAGCTTCTTTAATAAATAGTCCTGGAAGAACTGGCTCTGCACATGCCAAAGATGAGCCATATCTTTCATCATGTGTTAAACTAAATTTAAAATGGAACAAAGATCTAAAGATAAAAATAAAAACATTAAATCTACTAGAAGATACAGAAGGCAAAACTCTTAAAGACATTGATGTAGACAAAGTCTTTATAAAAAAATAAACTCTGATCACACAGGAACTATCACAACTGGGATCTCATATTATTAAAAACCTTTCTCAGAGGAATGGAAAGCACCAGCAGAGTGAAGAGACAATCCACAATGTGGAGAAAAATATTTGCCAGCTGTTCCTCAGACAAAGGATTACTATTAAGAACACATAAAGAACTCAAAAATAAAAATTAGACCTCTCCAATTTAAAGATTTGATCTAAAAATTTACATCTCAGATGAATAATTATTTCACAGATGAAGAAATATAGACAGCAAAAAATTATACGAAAAGATGTTCAATTACACTGGACATTTGAGATGTGCAAACTAAAACTAAAATGAAATTCCATCTTACCCAGGACAGAAAGGCTATTATCAGGAAATTAACCAATAACAAATGCTGGAGAGGCTGTGGGGAAAAAAAATTCCCACTGTTGCCAGGAGTGCAGACAACTACAACTAGGGAAATCAGTGTGGAGATCCCTGAAGAAACTAGGTTTGGAAGTTCCATTTCACGCAGCTATTGCCCTTCTGGGTATCTTCCCAGAAGAATAAAAAACATTATTCCACAGTGACAAATGTGTATCCATGTTTATAGCAGCACAATTTGTCATAGTGTGATCTTGGAAACAACTCAAATGTCAATCAACTCAGGGATGAATACAAACAAATGTAGCCTTTTTGTACAATCAAGTACTACTGGGCCATAAAGAAGGATAAACTGGAGAGTTCTATAGGTAAATGAGTGCAACTTGCAACCATATTCATAAGGAAAATAAACTAGGTACATATGTACAATGTGTAAACATTGCATTGTCTCTGTAGTGCAAGAACCTAAGGATTAAATAAGATTCAAAATGTAAAATAGATATTGTAAAATCAGAAGAAACTCCTAAAGAAAAGAGACACTAGGATAGGTGAATAGAGAAAAGAAAGAAGGGAAAACCAAAAACAGTATATTATAAATATATAAATGTATATTAGTTAAGATGGTTATATTACTAATTTCTCTTAGTTCCTTGCAAAGAAGGACTTGTGCCAATACTGTCTGGACAATTAAGTGCCAACATCTTGTACTCTGAGGAATCAATTTAAAGATGATAATGCACAATGTATTAACCATTGTTACCCTCTGCTTTTCTTGTTTTGAAATTTTGTTTTGTCTTTTTTTCTCTTAAAAAAGATAAAATTAGTTTGCAAAAAGTTTTCTGAATCAAACTCAGAACCTCATGCTTGCCAGGCAGGCTGTACTCCTGAGCTATATTCACAGCTCCTGAAATTTTCTTATTTTACATAAACTCACCAATGTTGCCTTGAAAGAGGTGTCTCATACTTGTGGTCATGTACTGAGGGTGCAGCAAGCATCCAGATTTGTCTAAATGTGTGTATTTCTGGATAGTTCTACTTGAGAACAGTAGAGCCACCATTTGTATTAAATCACAATGTCGATTTAGTCAGCCTCCCTAAACTTGAGCATTTTAACCATCTTCCTACCCAACAATTTCAGTAAAGCTACAATCTATATGGGAAAAGAAGGAAGAAAAGAAGCAAGAAAGGAGGGAAGGAAGGCAGGGAAGGAAGGAGGGAAGGAAAAGCCAATAGTTTCCAGCCAAATTATGCAGCTTACTACCGGGTCTTTACAATCCATTATTGTATAATTTTATTTTTCTGCTGTAATTGAGACATAATAAAATCAGAGTATGTTGCAAAAAGAAAAACAGGTTGGATAAATACCGCCAAGTCCAGACAGAAGAGAATTTTTTTTCATGTCAGCCTAGTGTAAATGTTATAGTTCAAATCCATATTTTCTGAATTATCTATCTACATGGATGAAATTTAGAAGGAACATAGCATACTTAGGTAAAGAACTTTTGTTCAGGAAGATTAAGTCAAATCTAAGTATCAATACCTTTAGGCAAAAACAGAGTAAATTTTTGCAAGTGATCAATTTCTGAAGCCATTTATTCATATATGTACATATATACACATCTATGCAGATAAAGGTTAGATTGAACCCAGAAGCACACATAAACATATGATACCTGATACAGAAGCAGTATTAGAACTCAGTAATTACTAGTTTCCCTCTTTAAATATGTTAGCCACTTCTGTCAGCATTTTTTTCAAAAGAAAGTAAATTTTAAAATAGAGAAAGCCGGGCGTGGTGGCTCACGCCTGTAATCCCAGCACTCGGGAGGCTGAGGCAGGAGGATTGGTGCGAGTTCGAGACCAGCCTGGGCTACAAAAGTGAGCTCAAGGCCAGCCTGAACTGCACAGTGAGACCCTGTCTCAAAAAAAAAAAAAAAAAAAAAATAGAGAAGATAAAACAGATGAGATCCCTCCAGTTTGGTAATGTTATAATTTCAAAGCCAAGAATATTGTGAAAAATTTAGTGAATAGTTAGGGCACACCAAAAATAAGAATCATGACAACCACATAGGATACGTAATACGTGAGATCCTTAACCTTAGTTCTCAGATTTTTGGCAATGCTTTCCTACCACTTTTTAGGACCAAGTTGACTTCCAAAACATGAAAGATGAAAAATATTAAGAAATAAAAATTATGAAAGTACTTACGACTGATCGGAGTTTATTTTCCTTCACCAGCCTCAGAGATGATTTATAGCAACTTGCCAAGTCCTCCTTGTGGGAACCATTGATGTGGCCTCTGGCTATTGGTCCTACAGTGTGGATGACATCTATAAATGCAGAAGAGAAGGAAAAATAGGATAAGCAAGGAATTTTCCCTTTTCACTTTTAAATGATGCTTTCATTATTTCAGGTATTTATGGAAGAGCCTAGCAAAAGGCCAGCTAAGAAACACCGATGATGTACATGCTTTTTTGGTAAGAAGATAGTAGGGAGCCCAACCTCCCAAAGCAAGCAGCTTCCTAAGAACCACAGGCAGGAGGGGTATTTCACCAGGGAATCGCACCATTGTTACTGGTCAGACCAAGTGTGACAGATTATAACATATGATGTGCATCACTGGCATCCTGGCCAACCACAAATCCTCGGTGGGAAGTATACTGAGAAATGAGCATTGGGGTTGACATCAGAAGCAGCAGCCAAGGCGGGACATATGTTCCCTTGTAAATAAGACAGGTTCAGGCAGTACATGTGACCAAGAGCAAGTTTCTGGAAAATGTTAAGAGAATTTATCATAATTATAAGAATCCTAAATAGAGTGATTATACAATATCTCTACCAATTTTAAAGCTCAACCTATCAATCTTCACATATGTGACATATGTTAGGGATAATAGTGCATATGTATTTTGATAGATGTTTAGTTATAATTTAGTGTAATCAAATGTTTACAAGTAATCTATATTTTCAAGCTGTTTATCCCTTAAAATCCCAATTTTATTTTCGTGTTCCATGCAAAACCCAATTATTTTGATAATTTTTCGATCACTTACATACATACAATTTTCTTAGTAGAGTATTGGGAATTGAACCCAGAGTCCAATATACACTAGGCACAAGAAGCAAACTTTCAGTCCAAAATACTTAAAATATCTTGTGACACTTGCTTTCTATTTTTTGTGTTGTGATTAGATCATTTCATTGGTGCAACTCACAAGTAATCAACTTTGATCCAAAATATACATTTTGGAAGCCAAGAGTGGTGGTGCATGCCTACAACCCCATGTACTGAGGAAGATTGCAAACTTGAGGTCACCTGGGAAACACGGAAAGAACATGTTTTTAAAAGGGGGAGGGATGTGACTGAGCAGTACAGCATGTGTGAGCAATATGTGAGGCCTTGGGTTCAATCTATGATACCACAAAACAAGTATCTGTCTCCAAATGTGATCAAATTCTGAGGTGGTAGGGAAAAGAACATCAAACAAATTTGAGGGGATATATTATTATAATATTATAGTGAAATGAAATAATTTGCTTCTGATCAGTACCACTTAATTTTAACAAGGTCAAGAAAAAGAGTACAAGAGTACATGACAACAGTAAGACTGTGACAGAGTTTGCAACTGTACATGACTTTTTAATTGAAACACTGTGTATTGTGGTCCTCATAAAAGTTATACAGAGGACAGGGTGTAGATGTGATAAATTTTCTAATCGATATTGGTTGAGAAAAAAAGAAAAAAGAAGAAGAGGAGGAGGAGGAAGAGGAAGAAGGAGAAAAAAGTTTTCTTCTCTTTGAACTAGGAAGAAGTAGTTGAATACATAGTCCAATGTTTCATAATTGCAGTGTATTACTGGTGAAACTGGCAATGTTGAAAGCTGTTGATTTAAGACTCTTATAGCTCACCATACTAATCTAGCTCTGCATTTTATGCCTCATAATTAAGCTTTTCTGCTGGGTGATCAAAGGCAAGTTAAAGCAAGACCTGTCTAACAAAACTTTCATCATTTATATTTTCGAAGGTCAAATCTCCTCAGGATTAACTTTGGAACCATATACACTGCTTTGTCAGTGTCAGCCATCGGGATGAGGCAAAGCCATTGCTTGACCTATTTGCACTCTGTGAAAGCCTGAGAGAATGTTTTCTCCCCAGGTAACTCTCCCTAGGCACACTATACTTCATTTATCTCTTTCCTCTGAGGTACTATAATCTCCTTGACCAGAAAATTTGGGAAACCACTGAGTTATAGGATGTTACAGTACAGGTTCTCTTATGTCCTGAGTCCTCGCTGACCTTGAAAAGCTAGAGTCAAAATGATGGCTATCCTCATAGCCCTTCTTTTTCTCCAATTTTTGGTCTGTTAACTTATATTCTCAACTCTCCAGCAGAGAAGCTTCATGATACTATTACTCTATAACATAAGTAATTGAGCTCAACATCACTGCCTTTCTTTATATCAAACATCTTAGACTTAGCTTGACATTGCTATTTTCCTCCAATCATTGATATTCTAATAAATCTCTATAGAATGTGATAAAAGCAGTTACATATTTTTACACAGATATTTAGAAATCTAAGGATGTACAAAATTGTACCCTGTCAAGCTTATGGCATTTTGACTAGTCTCTTATTCTCAATTAATACCTGGTTTTTATTTTTTGGTAAAACAACCATTTACTTGAGCGAGAGTATAGCAGTAACTGAGTTTACATTAGAAGCAGTACACATCTAAAAGTCCTGAATGACACACATTCCAAGTGTAGTTTTAGTGTTGCTTTGAAATTTGAAAAGCAATGAGTTAATCACTAAGGGGAAAAAAAATCTTTGTTGGTCGCCTATAAAATGTTGAAACTACTATTTGTTTCCTTAGGAAAACTCCAAAGTATTAGTTTCAAATTACTTATTTCAAATTACTTATAAAATAATATTTAAATGCTTGCCAGATGATAAATATCAAATTATATTATCAAAGAGAACAGACGGTCTAGCACTGAATTAATAGGGACCCTATTTCACAGGGGCTAGTGGTTCCTGCCATAGTTAAAATCACTACAGCATAGTGTGGTGGTGATGAGAGGAAATTAGGTCATACTTCACAAAAGATAGCACAGGGTAATATCGGTCTTTTGGTAATAAAAATAACAAGAGTTGCATATTCAACTGATACTGGCCCTTTGTGGACTCTATGTAATGAATTATCATATGAATGTGCTATGTTAGTTTCTACTTCTTAAATATATGCCAGAATAGAGAAAAGTAGTGCTCAGATTTCTTTCCTTTTACCCTTAGTGCTACTTGTGTGTACCCTGCTGTGCTTATTCTAAATCCTCCACTGAACACAGATGAAAGAAAAGCTGGAGAGGAACAACGTACAATTGTATGAGGCAGTATTTCCTAAAGTTTGTGCAGCAAGTTATGAGTTCAAAAGTCAACTGCATTTGGGCATCACTGGAAGAAATGAAGTCAAACTACTTACCATAGTGTGGGACTTCTTTGTGTTTTTACTAGACCCTAATGAGCTGTGAATGTCCAGGAGAGACATATAGAATGCTCTGTTTCCCAAATACATTCGACTATTGAAACTTGTGTTTTTCTGAGTATCTCATAGGACCAAGTTTCTACAAATTAACTTTCAGACAAACTTGTTTCAGAGCCAGTCTCACTGTCATTGTCACAGCTGAAGCTGATGTCTCTAGGACTATTCTTCCTTTCCTATCACCTCTGTATATCAAACACTTAATATTAAAAATAAACATAGGATATGAACCCCATGCTCATGTTGTGGATTAAGAAGATCAAGCATAAGTCCTCTTCTGTTTGGTCCTAAATAATGTGGCTACTAGAGAACAGGTAGAGAGAGGGCTTGGAGACATTAACAGGAAGCAGGGCTTTGGCAAGGAGCCTCTAGTGATACAATGAAAACTTTTTGCTCTGCTTTCCCTTAGCCATCATTGTCTATATAACTTAGACAGAGTTTATGAAAACATTTTTCCTTGTATTTCTTGAATTCTCCATTTATTTAAAAAGTCTGAGGACAAGCAGCCAATAAATGAGCCTCGTCAACATCAAAATACTGATCTCTGTATTTTATGCTGGCTATTACACTTACAGCATTGGCAATCAAGTGTTATTATCGACCAACATGGTGACCTCTCAGATCCACAAAGCTAGAGGTGAATCAATATGAGGTTTGAAAGGAAATTTCTTTCGTTATTTTAATTGCTCATAATACTTGTGAGTAACTGCTCCACACCAAGTTCCTCATTCTCTGTTATAAAATTCAGTCAGGAGGCCTGGCTTTTCTTTCCACTTGCAGCTTAGATTCATTGGGGGCCAGGTAAAGCCATTACATAACTGGCCCCTGGCTTGGTTTCCATCTGTGAAACACATCAGATGCTGATGATCCTGTGATATTTCTGTGTTATGTGCAGTTGCTCATATTTAATCTCATAATGGAGACCATTCATGGTATACTCAATATTTGGGCATGTACCCTGTACATGCGTAAGTGGCTCAAAAGTTTTTGGTTTATAAGAATTCTTTCAAATATTCAAAATATCACATGCTAATCTTCCACAGTATTCATCTCAAGATCCATTGATTGTGTAAAATAGGACAGACAGCTATTATGATTTCAATGATGCTTTGTATTAATTTACATTCTATTAAACAAAGTAGAATCTTTATAGTGGAAAGACACATGTAAAACTTATATTCCTATACTTTGCTAGTATCTATCTGATATGGTTTTGATTTAAAATGCTCTCTCAGAATTTTCATTAGTGCAGAAGGTGACTGGATCATGGGGACATGACAGTCCTCTGGGAAACACTAGAGTGGGTTCATTCACAAATGAGCCCAGTACCCAAGTGTGCTGCAGGGAGGGACGGCCAGGCTAGAAGCAGGTCACTGGGACTGTAACCTGGAAGAACACGGTATTTCCTGCCCCCTCCCTCTCTCTCTGCTTCCTGGCAGCCGTGGTTGAGCACCTATTCCTGTGCTGCGCCCCTCCACCATCCTCTCTCTGCTTTAGAGCCAGGCAATGATGAACTGAAATCGTGAGCTAAAGTGAGCCTCTCCTCATGCAAGTGTGGGTGTTGGGCATTAGGAAAGGAAACTGACTAAGATGGACTTTAGTACCAGAGAACTGGAATCAGTCTAGTGACCCTGTGGTTCCGAAGCCTTTGGAACTGGTTTGTGAGAGGAGTTTGGAGAGGCTTGGAGGTGCTAGCTACGCAAGCTCTGGAGTGCTACAGGCCAAGCTTGATAGGTGATTCTAGTCACAGCTCACAGCCCTCGTGGAATTTAGACAGCAAACATCAGGCTCAGGATGTTTCAGCTGGGAAAAGGACTTCACTGACAGGTAGGCTTCAGGTCATGCGTATGACAGTCTGGCATAAAATTTGTCTACTATTGCCCATGAGACTTGGGACTTTGTGGCAACTGAGATTAAGAGTGGTTGATTAATTAATCTGGCAGGGGTAATCTCAAAGCATTCCAAAGTTCAGGCTGTGATATGGGTACAGCTGGCTGCCTTTAATCAGCTCTGCAGTGATGATCAGGAGCAATGGAGAAGCTCAAAGATTTGAAAAACTTATTGTTTCATTAGAAAGGAAGTGCCAGTAAAGTTGGGAGAAAGCAGAGTGTGGATGTTGAAAAGGGCAACACCTAAAGGAACCCAAGCAGCCGGATGTGTCAGGGCATGCCAGCAATCCCAGCATTTGGGAGGCTGAAGGCAGCTGGATCAAGGTGAGTTTGAAGCCAGCCTGGGCTAAGTAGGGAGACTGCATCTGAAAGAAAGCCAAGTACTTTGCATTTGGACAATAGAGAAGTAGGTTTAAGGCCAGACCCCAGCTGTCCCAGGCCCAAAGGTGTGGAAGTATAGAAATTTTATTTGGAAAGTGAGCCCAGGGCATCCTGTGCATTCAGGGCTACAAAGGGAAATCAGACAGCAGGCGCTCATCAGTGGATCTTGTAACTGGATGTGCTATGAGGAGGTGGAGCCTGGGAGGTGGAGCCTGGGCTGGCTGGGGTGGGACCCAGAAGAGCATATTTTGGCCCTCATCTCCTCCTTTCTCTCTTCTCTTTTTGGCTGCCTTTGGTTAAGCACATGATCTTCTGCCACCCTGTGTCTGCCTTGGAACCAGCCAACCAGGGACTGAAGTTGTAAGTCAAAATACTGTAGGCCACTCCCCTTTCAATATGATGGCATAGTGACAAGATTATCTTTAAAATTTTATTCTAACTTGAATATACCAACTCGACCTCATATGCCTTAAAGTCGTAATGTATTAAAAATATGCTTCAAAAGTATCTCAGCAGCCAAAGAATTTTGAATAATTATCAAGATATTTTAGCAATGAAAGGTACAACATAGGTAATTTAATCTACTCCTCTCATGCAAGAAACCCAGAAGCAAAACAATGCACCAAAATCCATAGACTAATGTGGAAAGACACAGAGTGCAATGACAACACAACTGTAAATAAATTTCTCCTGAGAAGAGTACTTATTGGAGGAAATGCTGTGTGCTTGCATTATAAATTATAGTATGCTTCGTATGAATCCTATTCTTTATCCTAGAGTTACAGTTCAGGAGGATAAAAAGTAATCCAGGGACCGAATGCAAGGACAAGAAAGAGTCGCCAAGGGTACACCTTGCAGCACATAGAAGGTAGCTATGTTTGCTAAAGATCATCAGATAGTAGCACAGGAACAGGCAGAAGGGCTAAGGGAAATCAAGAAGGCCTGTAACACAGGCTTGCAGCATGTAAAGGGTCAGACACTAGGATGCTCCCGCTGCCTCTCTCACTGGTGCAGATGGTCTGCTGCCTCAAGGTCAAGCCATGCTAAGTTGTAAGCCTGGAAAACCATCAGGGTGGTGCTGTTCTGTAGCTGAATGGAGAAAGGGGGAGTGTTTCACAGCCTCCCTGTTGGGTTACAGAAACATATAGAAATATTAGAGTGATGTGGTAGAGGGAAGGGATGGGCTCGTGAGCTCCTTTATTTTTACTTTTTTTTTAAAAAACAAAACAAAACAGGATCTCATTACGTAGTTCAGACTGGCCTTCAAGTCACTAGGTAGCCCAGGCTAGCAGTTCCTTTGTTTCTCAACTGTAGTACCGCTGTTTGTAAAACTTCAGATTCTGGGGCTGGCTAGGTAGCTCAGTGAACTAAGCACTTGCTTAGGCAGGTATAGAGACCCGGGTTGATGCCTGCCATGCTATGCCGGCCCCACCCCAGGGATGTGCTGAGACTGAAACTGAGGCTGGGTGTGGTGGCGTATGCTTGTAATCCCAGCGCTTGGGAGGCTGAAAACAGGAGGAGCACTACAAGTCTGATCTGTATACCAAGACCCTGTAGACCCTGTAGTAGCTACAGAAAAACAAACAAAAAAACCTTTCAGATTCTGAGCAAGTATGACTATACAAAAAATTACTCCAAAGCATAATACCTTAACACAAGTACCAATATTTCATTTTTCTTGTTATTTTTGTGAGTTAGAAATTCTGAGATAGCTGAGTGTCATGGTGCACACCTATAATCCTAGCACTTGGGAGGCTGAAGCAGGATTGCTGTGAAGCAAGGCCAGCTTGGGCTACATAATGACATCAAAAACATTCTGAATCGCAGTGAGAGATTATCTCAGAAAAAAGAAGAAAGGAAAAGAAAAGAAAAGGAAAAGAAAGAAAAGAAGAAAGGAAAGGAAAGGAAAGGAAAGGAAAGGAAAGGAAAGGAAAGGAAAGGAAAGGAAAGGAAAGGAAAGGAAAGGAAAGGAAAGGAAAGGAAAGGAAAGGAAAGGAAAGGAAAGGAAAGGAAATTCTGAAAGGGCTAAAGCAGGTCTCTCCTAGGTGGCGGTGTGCAGAGGCTGCTACTGACGCAGGGAGCTGCAGCAGTTAAGGGCTGGATGGACATCTTTCTCTTGGTAAAGTCTCAGGAACTCTTATCAAAGTGAGCTAACGGAGTTTTGTTCTCAGCAGTACACCTCAGAGTTTTACTTAAATGACAGCTCAGAGTTCCACTCCATCTCAGTCTCCACAAAGTCTCAAGTCTCATGGTGTTGCTTTTTAAAACAGCCTTGAGAGTCACACACCATTACCACCACTGTATTCTAATATTCTATTAGATGGTTCTCTCTCTCTCTCTCTCTCTCTCTCTCACACACACACACACACACACACACACACACACATATACTTTTATGTCATAAGGAAGCATCTGTGGACACATAGTATTTTTAAATAGCCATAATATAAGATTTCCCAGATAGTCAGGGCTTTCTTGATTAGCATGTTTATCAAAGTCTGGTTGAGGATAAATATGACACCATAGAAAAAGATGGATATGATTAAATCTATTACCAGTATAAAGTTTTCAGACCTATCATCTTAATAAATTAACTATCGATGTACCAAAAACCAGAGCTAGACAAAGACTGGAATATTATTATAGACTGGTAAGTTAGGTAGAGATATTATAGGCAGTGAGTCAAGGCTAGGGCCTCCAACCAGTTAATGCAGAAGATGATAACATTATAACTGTGGCTGGAGGCGCATTCATTGAAAGCCAGGGACTGAAGAAAAAGATAAAGTGACTGCATCTACCCCCAGAGTTAAACAATAGTGATCTATTCTACCTAGGCATCAATTGTCTGGGTGGAGGACCAGTACCATAATGCATTCCTCCCTGGAAAGGCCCTTGTTCTTTCTGTGTACACTTGCTATGTGACCTGCTTCCTCACTGGATCAATAGCAGCTAAATGATGATAGTTGCAATCTTATTGGTTCATCATAGTTTCTCATCTCATACCTATAGCTTCATTTCATGTCTATCATGTGATTTTGCTCTATAAAACTTCCTGTTATGGTTTATATCTAGTTGTCCCCTCAAAGCCTCATGCAGTCATGGGGCAGGGACTTCTATAGATTGAGACTTGACTCATGAGTCACTGGGATTATGCATTTTAGTACTGATCTAGAGTTTGAGACTTGAATGATGATCCACTGAGATTATGTGTCTTACTACTGTTGGCATTATGGTCTGAGAACTGTTGAGACTATGGCTTGTGGCCTGAGACAATAGGCTGAGGCAGAGAGCCTGAATGAAATATAAAGAGAGACAGAGAGATAGACTAGCACTGTTGCTCTCTGTTCCCCTGGTTGGTCGATTGCTTCTGCTACCATTGTTGCTGTTCAGCCACCATGAACTGGATGCTCTCTGCCCTGTTCCACTCAGCCTTGGGCCAGCTGAATATGGACTGAAACCTCCAGTAACTGTGAGCAAAATAAACCTTTCCTTCCTTCATTTTGGGTGTTGGGTATTTGTCCCAGCAATGAATAAAAACTAGCTGAGACACTTCCCTTAAGAAATGTTCCCAGGTCCAAAAAGATAGTTTGGCAGAATAAACGCCTGCCTGGCACACATAAAGTCCTGAGCACAATATCCAGTACCATACCAAAAAAACTGTCTCATAGGTAAACCATTTTCTGGGTCCCTTTCTGTCTCTCTTAGACAGAAAGTCTCTGCCTCTTTAGGCTGGCCAGATAGTTCAGCAGACTAAAGTGCTTGCTTAGGCAGAGCGCAGCTGCCATGGTTCAATCCCCCGCAGGCTCTGCCGGCCCCACCGATGGGTGGCACGGAGATGGTGGGGATTGAGAATGGGCATGGTGATGTGCGCCAGTAATTCCAGCATTTGGGAGGTTGAAAACAGGAGAATCACTCCAAGTCTGATCTACATAGTGAGACCCTGCAGACCCTGTCTACTCTTTTACCTTCCATTGTTCCTTAGAATTTATTATTTGATTTGGGGAAACACAAACCCTGTGCATCAGACATGTAGCAGGTTGACAGAATACCTTTCTATCATTTGGAGGTCCTAAAGTGTCCCTATGCCAATATGACATTAATATATTTACTCATTGTAAACACAGTCTAATTTGGAGATTGTGAGGTAACCATAGCTCCTACTTTGAATTGCCTACTTCAGCACGAGTGGTGTTATTTATTTTGCCTTATAAACTGGTAAGAACTTGCGTCCAAAAGAATCATCAGGAATAGCTGCCATGCAGTCAGTCTTGCAGCTCTTCATAAGCCATAAATATGATGTGATAGAAACAGAATGGAGGATAGGTAAAAAAGGAAGCAGTGAGAAGTCCAGATGATTCCCCAAATGATCTATTTCATTGTTCCAAAACATTGTTTCATTTATGCTGCTAGTGTAGAAAATAGTTCATCTAGTTCGCTCGTGAGGAAGGGCCTGAGTTAGAATTGGTAAGAATTAGACTAGACAGTGAACTAGGACTTCAGACAGTGAGCAAATTTCCTCAGTGGAATGCAGCCAACCATTCTAAGGAGGGTGTGTACAGTCATTCCCTACTAAGTTCTTGAATTTCATTATCTTGTTATGAAATTTTGTCATGACATTTTTTTTCATAATATGTGATGCTACATTCTCAACGTGACCACCTCCACATTCAAGAAAGAAAAGCAAGTTTTTTGCAATGAAGCCTTCTCTTATTTCACCCAGGAAAGTTGAAAAAGCAGAAATGTAATTTATACATTTAATGAACATTCAAATGGAACTCCTTGAGGAAGCATGCAAAATGAGACAAGGCCCTTTTGCACCTCATCAGACTACGGTGTTACAAGACAAGTGGAACCTGCTTGGCTCATCTATTTCTGAACCAATCAGTCAATAAATCAGATCTTTTGTTTTGATGCTATCACCGCCACCTTGCACTTCACCACCCCTGTTTATCCTGGGGAATTTAGTCTGAGCGACAAAGAGAAAAAGGGCAGAGTTGCATTTCTGAATGCCATGTAGGGAGGAACCCATCTTCCTTTCCGAAAGTGTAAATTAAAAGGTGTGTGACTGGAATGCTAAATAAATATTGAAAGCAGTAGAACTATTTACATAGATTCAATCAGACTTATCCTTGGCAAAACAAAGGCAGCAGAAATATTTTCTGACAAAATATTAGCATAATGAATTTTAAAATAAGTGACAGAGCACATATAGGTTGCACTTGGTTTCTATTTGCGAAGCGACTGTGCTACATTCAAACTGTTAATGAACAGTCAGACCAAGTGTAGAATCAATTACATGTTGCTTTCACTCAGTCCATTCCTGTATTCGGAACTGTAATCGGTCCATCTATCAGACTGCATAATGATGCCACACTCTGTCAATCATATTCCAACTGCATGAATTTTAAGCAGCAACCCAATACTTGGAATTAAATTGATTTTCTTTTCAAGAGTCATAACCACAAAACCAAGCACTAAAGGTACTACCTGTTAATGTTATTGACCAATTTGTATGATAAACACCACTGATCTATTACCTGAAAGAGACTACTTGAAGTTTAGCTAACAGGAAATTGCATTACCACTTGACTGCATTACAAAATGAATGCTGTCTTTTCCTTTCTCTATTGGTCAATATTTTTATGTACATATTTTCAAAGCGTGGATGTTTTTTATATATTTCAGGAAACAATCAATTGTCCATAAGACATTCCTTTTCAATCTGCATCAAATATCACTTAGGATGTACTTCAACCATTACCCTGTAGCATGCTTCCAAATTTGGATTATTCCCATACATTTGTTTAGCTGCATGATATATTTCTTTCCTTATCCAGAAAGACAATAGTCACTTTCTGAGTTAGTCTGAAATGAACTAGCACCAACAATGTCATTTTCAAATCCATTTTCTTTTGGTTCTGTGAGTTGACTTTGTGTGTGTGTGTGTGTGTGTGTTATTTTCTCACACAGCGTTCTTGGTTTACCTCTCTCCACCTCCGTGGTGCTATAGATGTCTGTGTCTAAGATTAAGCAAGCAGCAACTAAACACCATTTGCATTTTGCTGCTGATAAAGGCACACAGAATGCACTGTCAAAGCTTGAATGCCAAACACCCAGCTCAATTTGAGGGTTGATTTTTGCATGCAAATGCGATAATGTTTCCATGTTTGGTGAATCATGCACTGACAATATGTTTTATGCTTAATTGACTTCAAAACTGTGAAGTTTTAAGCTCAAGCTATAAAATATTACTCGATCAATTTCTTCCAAATGTTATCTTCTATATTTTAAAAAGAGGCGAGGCAAAGCTCATTTTTTATTTTTTATTTTTTTTATCAGCTTTCTCTCATTCCTACCAAAGATCTATTCAAGATTGTCCTTGACCACAAAAATTGGCCTTACTCATGGGATTACATCCTCCTTCAAACTGGACCCTTGCACGTATTTATTTTTAATAATGCCGATTGAAATTTGTATAAAAGGGACATCCTATAGTCAACCACTTACAGAGTCTTTGAGATTCCACAGGGTATTGAGGACATCTGCATCACAATAGTGTTATTTCCAGCAGAGAGGGATCTCGAAGGGACTGTGGGAAGCTAAACTCACCACAAAATTCCGATACTTAGCGTCCTTTTAGAATGAACTCAAAGAGAACACATCCTAGAAGGAAGTGAGTCAAGC
This sequence comes from Myocastor coypus, assembly GCA_004027025.1. Classification (NCBI taxonomy): domain Eukaryota; kingdom Metazoa; phylum Chordata; class Mammalia; order Rodentia; family Myocastoridae; genus Myocastor; species Myocastor coypus. The sequence continues at coordinate 11,088 of PVJA010024000.1, read as the reverse complement.
GCATGGCATCTCTAATGCTTCAGCATTAGGGTGAGAGGAGGTGGAGGTCCAAACAGACAATATGACTTTTTCAAGGAAGATGATAATAAGATCTTTGTTCTGGGTCAAGAGATGACAACAACTTGGCTTTTCAGAGAGATGCAAAACCCAGTATTTTAGGATTGAAGGAGAAAATAAGCTTCAGAAATTCTCTGTGGTGGGCAAGATGAATGCATGTTCATCCCCACTGCATGGGGAATTCAGACGCAGAATCCAGGGTGGCACTGCTGTGTACAGAGGGCCCACAGGACCAGGCCTCACAGGCTGATGCAAAAGTTGTATTTGTTGCTTTGTCACCAACCTTCTTCCTTCCTAGCCTGGGCAAGAAAGATGCTTCTGCAATCATTCACTCAGTCAGTACTTCTGTCCTTCATTCAATAAACATTTATGGACAATCCTCTCTGCACCAGATTCGCAAAGTTCCCTTCATGCTCACCACACGGATTATTTGCTTTTCTGAGTCCAGAACTCTTCTACCTGCAGACAAATACACTCCCATATTTCTCTTAGAAAAGGCTTCCTACTTCCACTCCATGAGACCCATAGAGATTATGTCTTCCTGGAGATAAACTCCACAATATGAACTAATTTTCCTACGTTTGATCATTATTGATATGGCATTTAATATTTCTGACAAGGTGTGATCCGTTTCAGTTATCCAAATATGACATTTCCTACAAGGAAATGTCCTACTATAACAAGGCATTTCCTACCATGAATGAGGCAGTCAAATATGACTGTGTTCCAAGAGTCTCTCCCCTTCTGAGATGTTATGATTCTGTGATTCTTACCTTCCTATAGTGATTCTATGCTTCCACTGCAGGGTACATAACAAATTTGCTTTTGTGTCTCCTACAGAGCCAAGCCCTCTATGGGAACAGTTACTTAATAGATAATTAGTGAACTCATGGGTGATTAAATAATAGCTGGTACAATTATCATCAATCTGATCAAAGGTGATGTACTAGGCTAGAGAAAACAATGAGGTAGGATGAGTAGTCTAGTTGGGCAAGCAATGGAATCTAGCTATACTGGTTCAGATCAGTTTGCAGCAGCCTTTATAAAACTGGGAAGCTGTTTCTCCAGAGAAACAGTCATCAAAACCTAATCAAACATTTCCTGACAACTGCAATACAAATGATAGTTTAAAAAAATAATTACAATCTAACTTTAACAAAAGCTATGAGGATCTATCTATAGACTTCCCAATTGACAAAAACGAAGTGTAGTGACTCTTATTTTATAAGAAATTATTAAATAAGCACATTTTCTAAATGTGTCATTCCCTTGATCTGTATATGACTCCTCTTATAATAAATCTGCTTTATTTTAGTAACTGGTTTTATCTCAAATAACAAGATGGGAGCATGACATGCTTTCTATGTGTCTTCTCAAAAGTTAATGGGATCACTATTCACTTTTCTTTAAAAAGTGACTTTTGGATAAAATGATAAGGTGACACTTGAACAAACCACTCCATCAAAAAAAAAAAAAAAAAAAAAAAAAAAACGAGATAGTTTTATTTTCTGAGATCATTCTATTCATGGGGTAATCTGGACTGTGCCTGTTCCAACTCTCATTCAGTTCTCTTTAAATCCCACTGCTCTTGTTCTTAAGAAGATATTATAGGCCGGGCGTGGTAGCGCACGCCTGTAATCCCAGTACTCGGGAGGCTGAGGCAGGAGGATTGGTGTGAGTTCGAGACCAAGCTGGGCTACAAAAGTGAGCTCAAGGTCAGCCTGAACTGCATACTGAGACCCTGTCTCAAAAAGACAGAAAAAAAAAAAAAAAAGAAGATATTATATTTAGAGGTAAAACAAAAAGGACAGAACATTTGAAGAATTAAATTGACATAGCTAACCTAAAGAATATGTGGAAATTTCTAAAGTGCAAAGTTGTGTTATTCATTAATTTAACTTTTACAAATTCAGTAACATGAATAAAGTGTGGGTGGGGTGAGAATGATCAAGTACTTATATAATTCTGGCAATTTCATTAAATTCTTTCAGAATAGGTGTTTACAGCAGGAGCAAGAACAGATTGACTTATGTTGCTGGAGTCCTGGAGATCAGTCTACACCCAAGCTGCCTTTTATAGATGATGAGCAACTTGTACACTGAGCCTGTTTTCAAACTTTCCACTTACCCTCTGAGAAATGCTGCACTAGACTTTCTCCTTATGGGGATCTAATAGCTAAGAGGGAATATTTATTTTTCAAATGGAAAATGGACACCATGAACTACTTTACCTGGTTAAGTTTAAAGAAAACAGTGACTTCTTTTAACTCTGTAAGGAAAACCGTATGTAGCAAATTTGTTAAAAAATGGTATTTCCTAGTTATTGTTAGTGGGAATGATGATACTAAAATAATATTTTTAAAAATTTATCTCCAGCCAGGCAGTCACTCAAGATGGTTTTGTGGCAGCTGTTTTTAGGATTTGGGATCATATTAGAGATATTTAGGATTTATTATCCTGTGACTTATGTAGGAAACCTAATATGCTGAGTATCTGGCACTTAAAACCCTGCTTTACTTTCCTGCATCTGGGTTGACCTCTGTTGTGGTTTAAGACACAGAATATAAATGTTAAAATCTGCACAAATTTTTAAAAGAAACATATTTATCTAATTTCACATTTATATGCATTAAGAACTTAAGGCTAATTTTAAATGCAATTATTTTGTGCTCAATCTGGAGTCTAGAGCAATTTTCTTTCTTTCTTTCTGTCTTTCTTTCTCTCTCTCTCTCTCTCTCTCTCTCTTTTTCTTCTTTCTTTCTTTCTTTCTTTCTTTCTTTCTTTCTTTCCTCCCTAGGATTTTGAACAGGACATTTCTGTTTTCTACCATCTGAGAATGGAGAAGCAGTTTTTACATAGTTTTCAAGGATTTTAAGAAAAAAGTATAAGACAAATGTCATCAGATCACTTCCTTCTATTGGAGAAGTAAAATGAAGGAGCAGTTTTTAAAGGCAAAAATTCTATAAAACATTATGGACAACAGACAGAGATTTCCTTTGGAAAGTATGAATTCCCCAAATAAATCATTTGACTGCCTTGTGCTTTCTTCTCTGCAGAGTGAATTCAAGCTAGTAAAGAAAACAAGACAAGCCAATATTAAACCAGGGAAAGAGGAAAGGAAAGAAAGGAAGGTAACTCAAAAATCATAAAATAAGTTGACAAATTCTGATATTTGTGGGATATATAGAAGAGAAAGGGATGAGTCAAAATTCACTCCAAGGAACTTGACATTGAGCAACTGAGAGGAAAATGGAATTAGGAATATGGAACTGTGATTGAAGTCTGAATTGTTGTAATGCTTGTCAGAGCTCTGGGAACCTATCTTCATCATATAAAAGTAAACTGTAGAGAGGAAACAAGAACAGAAAAGCAATAGTAAGATTAAGCAAAAGAAGAACAGAGAAGATACACCAAAGGTATTTCATTTTCGAGCACCAAGGGAGATTTTCTTTTTTACCTTTTCTCTTCTTTTACTATGTTAGGACTGACAGAATCACTGAAGGGAAGATATTCTATCACTGAACCTTTCAAACATGATCCATTGTAAGACTAAGATTCATAGAGGTCAACATGTGCTTCTGTGAGATTATTTAGTGGAAACCATTAGTGTAAAACCATTCAAAATCCAAAGACCTTTTCAAAGTAATTCAGATTCCAGCACGAATTGTTTGCATGGAAGCTTCACAAACTGAGTCAAAAATATAACGTTTTAAAAAGAAAGAAATACCTGCAAATAAATAAATAACATCTGTGAAATAGTTCTGTAGTGATACCAAATAGGTCAGTGAATAAAAATTCTCATTTTTATTTAGAAAGAGAGCTGTGGTTGAGAAAAATACGATAAAATGCTTGGGGGGCATTATGATAAAAAACAGTTGAGTTAAAGAATAAGAAAATATGATATGAGTAGGAAAACTATTTTATTATGGAGAAGTACCTAGAAATAACAAAGTAGGATGATCAATGCAATGTATAATTATAATTATGAAGAAACAAAAATGTATACCCTAATGGTATAGTTCTACAACTAGGTAAATTTCTTTTCTTCAAGTGTAGAAACAATATCTACTAAGCAAGTTCATTATGGAGGGATAAGTTAATATTTTTTATGAAACACCAGACATAGCATCTGTCATGTAAAGCTTGATAAAGACTTGGTCGATTTTCATTACCACTTGTACATAATTGTATTTATAATGCACCTTTATAACAGCAATATGATTGTCTATATTTTATCAGTATTTCACCATTACTCTTTAAATGGATATCTATATGTATTATTAATCAACTATATCATAATTTACATTTATGCTTCTTCCAGCACTTCTCAGATTGTTGGTCTTCTTTTTGTTAAACTCATTTTTGTCATAATTGTTTTTATATATCCTTGAATAATTTTTTGAGTCATGGTCTATGACTAGGGATTTTCAGAGCCACTGCAATTTCAAATATCTTTAGTTTGTTCCAATTCTTAAATTTAAATCTGGCATATAGGTTGTAGACTCAAAATTATTTGTCTTAGACTCTTCAATATTTTACTTCATTCTTCTCTACCATGAAGAAAGAGACAAGTTGATTTTCATAGCTCCATAGATAAAGTAGATTTTTATTTCCTCTCTGGAAGTTTAAGAAAAACTTGCTATTTATCCTTGAAATACTGCATTTTCAATATTTCCTTGCTTTTTAGTCTGGAAAATAATTTTCCCTGTGCAGAGGCATGAGATTTGTTCAGTCCCCTTGGTGGCAGTGCTGTAGAGAAGGAAACTCTTTAAAGCAGGGGATAGGTGATAGTTGAGACTCCATCTTTAACAATGGATGGATGCTGTCTTTCTGAAATTAGTCAGGTTGGTAGGAGCAGATTGGAAACATAGCCCAAAGAGCAAATACAGTTCTTTTCTCTTTTCTCTTTGCTCATACAATATCTTCTACCTGTCACCATTTCTCTTTGTGTTTCTCTGTCATGGGAGCGGAAGGGAAGTGTTTCTCACCACAAATTTGGCATCATGTGTTTGGACCCTCAAGTCACTGGAATTATGACCCAAATAAAATATCTTTTCTTTATGTATAAGGCAGTGTAAGGAATTCTCTTATAGCAACAGAAGATAGAATTGTAGTTATGCAATTATAACTGCTCTTTCATTTTCTCCATTCTTTCCAGAACTCTTCAGAGTTGAGTTAATATGTTGGGAGTAAATACTGATTCTCTTCACTGTTCTTGCCAATACTTTAGTTGTTGTACAGTTTAAAATATTTCCGGATTTATTCTTCCAAATTTAATCTTTAGCTCTTTTCTTTAAAGCATGTCTTTTTATTTGAAATCATTTTCTTTCATTTCTAAGACATTTTTTAACCTCCAGTTGCCCTTTCTCTCCCTTTCACTGGAATCCAGTTTTTTTTATATTCATGAAAAATGGATATATAATATATATTATACATATAATATATACTCATTCCTATCAACCTTTTACTAGATATAGATTTTTTTCTTGGCAAAGTCAAGACTTGGTAATACTTATCTCAGTGGATTTTATTTCACTTAATGTGTACATTGGCTCTTTTATTCTGACACATTTATGTATAGCCATATAAAATTTTCTATATTTTCATCAGATATTATTTTGAGACAGGTCCTATTATGTAGATCAATATGACCTCAAGCTTACTACATAACCCATGCTGGCCTAAAGCTCACAAAGATTCTCTTGTCTCAGCCTCCCAAGTACTGGGATTACAGTTATGTACCACCATAACTGGTTGGTACCCAATATCCTGACTGTCTGGATATTTTTTAATGCAAATAGTCAATCTCTTATCAGTATATCTCAAATAAGAAAAAATAGTAGTATAATTGCTCAATGAATTATTCAAGTATATATTTTCACAAGAAACCTATTTCTCATGTAGCTAGTAACAAGATTAAAGAATTGTTGTATTTAAGACTGAAAGGTATGATTTTGGCTTTCAAACATGGTTTAATAAAACATGCTATCCAGTTGCAAACACATGCCTATACAATGTACAGAGAAAAGCAGAGAAAAGAAATATATTCAGTATTTTCATGACTCAGGACATATGCATTACCATCATACTGATTATTATATAGTGCTTCTTCTTGTAGAACTGATGACAACTTTGCTCAAAGCAGACTTATTTAATGCACTATTTTTATATTATATACTTTAAATAAACATGGATTTATACTTTACCAGAGGAATATAGTTCAATTTTGAGAAGTTGTTTGTAGACACCTAATTATCAAGAATTAATTACAATAATTCCTACTTCAAGCAAAAGAATTTTGTTTTATCCTAAATATTAGATTTGTACACTTTTTTAACAAACACTGCTACCCAGAGATAAAAAGGGGAAAATTAAAGTAGCTTCCAAAAATCCTTGCTATGTAGTATTATGAATATACAAAAAACAATATAATTGACATATTTTGAAAGGATTTCCACAGTTTTACTATTTTGCTAAATAGAATCAATATAATAACTCCAATAGTACTAATACCATAAATGCATTGAAACTATGTGTTTTAACACTATATACAAAAAAATCTAGAGTATAAAATTAACCTTTCTAGTGGAATCACCAAACACAACTTTATTTTAGAATAGTATTGAAAGTAGACTATGAAAGTCTGCATAAAATTAAGCTAGATATGCTTTGTTATGTTTTCCATTTTCTTATTATAGAAAAAAGTGATAAGGAAAACATAAACACAATCAAACTATGGAATTTCATGAAGATATTTATGGCTATGTTATGGCTCGTATCTCAATGATACAAAGCCTCATTTAGTCATAGGCAGGGCTTTTTGGAAGTGGCTGGATTTAGGGCATCTGCTGCTGGGATTAAGAGTTTGGAGCTTGGATTCAACCCAAAGCCCAGGCTCTGAGAGTAAGTGGCACTGTCCAGGGCCCACTGGATCCTGCTTCAAGCCAGTGCTCAGGCCCAACATGTGAGTGGAACTTCCTCCATCAGATAGGCCTGGTGTGGAACCCTGGGGCAGAACTCCTTGCAGACAGGCTAGAGGCAAGACCCATTCAGGTGATCCAGGAGAAGAATATCTTGCCAGAGTGGCACAGTGGGTTCTCCTTCAAGGACTGCAGGAGGACCAAGTGGAGCACAGCACAGATCTAAGACACACCTACCTGAACAAGTTTGAACTTCGTAGCTCTGCACCTGGTGCTAAGATAATAATTCTATCAAAGCTCTACACCAAAGGTCAGAAAGCAGGGCTATACATGGTGACAAAGACAAGGAGCAAAATGCATACCCAGGACCTGAGCCCACCCAGAACAAATGCAGGAGACAATAGCATAAAAGGAATTGAAAATCACACACCTGAAATCTCTGAAATAATAGCGTCTGAAGTAAAAAAAAAACAACTAGAGAAAGGTATAGAGGAAATCGCATCAGAAATAATTTCCGAAGTAAAAAGAAATGATAACTATAATGAAAGAAGTACTAAGTGTTTCTAAACACACCAATAAAAAATAGAGGAGAACAGAAAAATGATGGAATCCTTGAATGAACAACACAGAAAAGTATTAGAATGCATGAAGCAGATTCAAAGTGCTATATAGGAAATTAAAATCTCAATCACAAACTGGCAACTCCATTTCAATGAAAGTCAAAATAGCCTTTCAGATCTTAAAACACCAGTGCAGCTAGTGAAAAGATAAGAAAAGATCTCTTAAAAACAACTAGGATGCAGGAAAGATAATTCAACATCTGCAAGATGATGCAAGCATGAACAATGTAAGACTAAGAAGCACCAATGACAAAGAAGGAGTCAATACAAATGATATTAAAAAATGGGCAGAGTAGCATTCAGATAATCAAAGAATATAGAACTCCAAATAACATGAACCCAATTAAAACCATACCCAGACATATAATAATCAAGATTCCAGAAATTCAGCATAGAAACAGTGAGAAACAGATTACATTTAAAGGGAAACCCATCAGAATAATGGCAGATTTCTCCTCACAAACCATCATATCAAGAAGAGCATGGAGCAAAGTACTTCAAATATTATAAGAAAACAAATTTCAACTTAGACTGCTATATCACACAAAACTCTCTTTCAAGTTCAATGGAGAAGTAAAATACTTCCAGGACAAAGAACAACTAAATTTCATGATGACAAAGCCAAGCCTGCATAGTTTACTAAAAGATATTCTAGAGAGGGATCAAAATGACCACAACTCCATGAAGGAGAATGGAAAGAGCCTACCAAATAGGGCAAACAATTAAACTTATAAGAAAAAGAGGTATACAATGGCAGACTTTCAATTTTCTTTTGTGTACAGCAGCAAAATATTTCCGTCATCACACTTTATAAATGGGCTTTTGTACCCTATGAGTCATGATTCTGTCTGGTCTACATGGTGGATATTAAAGGTAGCAGTAACTCATTCCCACAAGCCTCCAGTAAGCGTCATGGACGCTGTCCTTGTCCACTACATACTAGAACTTTGTGATATCCTGTCCCCAAACTGTTAGGAGTGCTGGTCATATATTTCCCACTCCAGACTTTATGTTATATTTTAATTTTAGTAAATCTTTACTATCATGAAAACTTTTCCTTGATATTTTTGATATATTGACCTATTCAAATATTATGTGAGTACTCTGAAATGATCACAGATGTATACATATGGCATACAACAGTCTTGTCTCTCAGTTGGACTCAGGATTTAATTTTTATTTTTGGAATATTGTTTTGAAATATTTAATTTAATTTTTAATTAATTAATATTTATTTTAAGAATTTTTTAATTTTAATTTTTGTTTTATGATTTACACGGTATCTTTGACTTACAGTCTACTTATAATACATGGTATGATATTTTCTTTTAGTATTAGAAACTTTAAACAGTATATTTCCATTGACTTTATATTACTTCTTCCTTGTCCTTTTCACACACACACGCACATGAAAAAATGTGTATACAACCTGTCATAATATTAATACTGTTTTGTAGAAATCTTCAATGACCTTTTAAATAGGTTCATCTAATGTATTTTACATAGTCCTGCATAACTACCATTTTCGAGAGCCCTTTATTCTTTATCCAGGACAGCAACTTCTCTTGCTTTATGGATTATGTTCTTTATTATTTTCTACATGATATGGATGTATGAGGATATTTTGAGTTTGTATGACTAGAAAATATTTTACTTTTGGTTTTCAAAGTTATGTTTGTTAACTGTAAAATTCAGTGAGGACAGATTTCTTTTTTTCAGTCCTTTGAATTAATTAGTCTAGTTAGTTTCTCATAGACTTGCTCTTTTTTGATAATGAGGAATAGGACGGTATTTAGTCTTATTCTTCCATAGAACAAAATTTTAATATTAAAAAATTAATATTTTTTAGATGTAGGCTTTAATGATTTTTTCTTTAGAATCAGTTTTGAACAAATACATTTTTATTTATCTTATCTTGGTATGATTTCATTCAAACTTCTTGTGCAAAAGGTTCATTTCTTTCTTGAAAATGAGGTGCTACAATTTCAACTAAATTCAGAGATCTTAAATTTTTAACTATTTGTTGCCTACTCCTTGCTACTTTGAGATTTCTAATTATATGAATATAAGTTTCTTGATTTTGGCACAGAATGAACTATTATATGTCTTACCTGTAAATTCTTTTCTCTTCATTTTTTATTTTAGACAATTTTATTGTTATATTTAAGTTAGTAAATAATATATTTACAATGTGCATTATGTTATTAATCTCATGCTATGTATTCATTTCAGAAATATTTCTCTAAGATTCACTCTGTCTATATCTTATATGTTTTACAGTGCAATATTCATTTACAATTTTTCATATGCTATATAATTATTTTTCAATAAAGTTGGTGAGAAAAAAACAGAAAGAAAAAAGAATAAGACTGACACCTTAAAAAATAAAGATTTAAACTTTAAAAAACAGGGTATGGAGCTGGAATTCTTGGTGAAGTGCTAGGACTCAGGATGTCTGACCCAGGATGTGAGTGCTACTGACCTAAGGGTGAGTAGCCTGGATAAGAAGATATAAGGAACAAAAAGGAAATCATTATTCTGTCACTTGTTGCTCACTCTTGTGGCTACTTGTGTTCTGCTGCTTTTCTTCTCTATGTCATGCTCCTCTCCCATGCCACCCTGCCTTGGTGCCAGAGGATTATGGACTGAAACCTCCAAACACTGTGAATGCAAATAAACCTTCCCTCTTTAAAATTTGGTGTCAGATATTTTGTGTAAGCAACAAAAAATTTATCAAAGGCAGGCTGTTTAGTAAATATGTACTTGGGCCTAAGAATCTAGTCATAGACTAGGAGTTTCTGTAATACTCTTGGGAGTCCTCACTAAGTTCTTAGTTCTTAGGTTTTGAGAAGTCTGTGACATGCCAAGAGTAGAAGTCGAGGTTTATAGTACCATGTGGTGGAATTCCTCTAAATGTGTAGCTCACCACTGTACTAAACAAGATTAGAGAAAAATGGGGACATATTTGGCCTGGTTGAAGAACTTTGTTACATAAATACTATATATGTATTTCTTTGAATGAGAAGAAAGAGCTGGAGAAAGCACAAAGGCCAGAGAAGAAAGAAAAGGTTTTTGCTACAGTTAGAAAAGAAAATTTCCTTGGAATTCTTGTGTGATACACTCTCATGCCCAGGATTTGGGTGTCTGTTTTTGCAGTTCCTAATAGAGCTTTCTGCTATGATTCAGTGAGAGCTTGTGAGCCCATTAAATTTGGCCACTCTCACTTTTGCAGATATCTTCTTCATTCTTCCTTACAACATCCACACACTTACTTGCTTAACTGCCTTTGCTCAGATAAAATGGTTAGAACTAGATGATCCCATATTGCATTAGTAACACAACCCAGTCCCTTGGCTCCTCCATACTTTTATGGGCTTGATTTTCCAAATGTGTCCCTAAAACTGGGTTGCAGTAAATCTGAAAGCTCTTGACACAGAACTTCAGGGAAGAGGAAGAAGAAAGAAGAAGAAGAAGAAAGAAGAAGAAGAAGAA
>PVJA010023999.1:0-32362 GCA_004027025.1 Myocastor coypus | reverse complement strand
AACTAATTCCTATTACATCTTCCCATCCGTCTCTTCTTATTTCCACAAGACAAATATTGCTTCAGTACCAGCCCTCGTCCTGCCACTCTTCTAAGCAGAAGAGACAGAAACCAAGTGAGAATTCCTAAAGCTTCCCTGTTTATGAAGTCATATCACGTGGAAATATAATTAGGTGATAGCAAATCCTTAAGAAAGAAATACAAGGAAGTGAACTGAGAGAGTAGGGGAGGAGGTCAATGTTCAGGCTCCCTGCGTGTAACTAGCCTACGCTTTGGGCATGTTCACAGGCACTGGATGTTGCTGAGCTTGTTGGTCTTGCTCCTGCTGTTTCTAGGGTATTTTTTGTCCTTTTGTCCTGGCATATCCTCTATTCTAGCCTGAAGAACTTAAGCCCAGTCTCCAGTCCTTTGGATACCAGTGAGTTTTGTCCACCCATGAAAGTTATGTCTGTTCTTTCACTCTCTTCCTCACATTTTGCAGAGGAATCGAGTGACCTTTTATCCTTGGCATCCTAATGGGGAAATGTATAGTACAAAGGTGAGGCACACGGGGCTGGCAAAGCAGGGGAGCTGTGTTAAGGCAGTGGATTCTGGTGGGGTTCCAATCTCAGCCCCACCATGCGACTTACATCACTGTGCATAAATTCCCTGGCCTGTAAGATCAGAATGGTATGATTAATTCTCGGGGATGGCATTGGTGAATCTACGGCGTGAGTGCTAACAGCCTCAGTGGGCGTGCAGAGCACTTCCTTTGGGCATCTGAAGCATGGTGACCCTGCAGCCTCGTATTGGATAACTGCTGCTCTCCTAAACCAAAATCTCAGTATTTAGGCTTCATTGCCATAGTGGTACTTGGAAAGAAAAAAAAAGTGGGTCTGGGGATGCAGTTTGGATGGAAACTCAGGCTCTTAAAGGTTGGGTGTTACTGCCCAAGGAGGATGTCGTAAGCATTAAACTTAATCCATATCCCTAAAGCAGTCATGTGAAGCTTAGGGTTAGAGAAGCAAAAGTCGTTATGGTGTCTGTCAGGCCTCACTGGATTTGGTGTCGTTTGCAAGCTGGGGAGAGTGGCAGGACTGCTGCAAACTCACTGCTGCCATTGGGTAAACCTCATGTGGGACAGTGGAAGGGTAGTGGTCACTGCCATCAACTATGCACTTGTGAGAATCTTTTGTTTGTGAAATATAACTGATAACCAGCCCTAGCTCCCCTCATGTTCTGTTTGACTCCTCCATGCCCACCGCCTCTCCCTCCTGTATGTGTCTTTCCTCCTCCTGCCTGTGACATCGTTCATCGTGTGCAGCTAGGTTAAGTGCCTTCCCCTTCTTTGACCCCGGCCTGTTGGAGACCTAGGCCCTCAGCCTCCACTCCTCATTAACAGCGCCATCCAAGCTCCTTCTCGGCAATTGCAATGAGTCAGGAGTTCCTTGTGCTCTGTCCAGGTTGCACAAGCCAGCATGGCTGGGACAGAGAAAAGATAGAGGCCAAGGAGGAGCAGGACAGGGAAAAAGATGCAAATGCCATAAGCATGAAGTCCTGTGCTAACTGGGAACAGCCGCCTCACAGCACTGAGGGCGCCATGCTGAGGCATTATACATTCTTCACTTCCATTTGGAAACTGGGATCTGAGCTGTGTTTCCCAAATCTGAGAGGACTTGGATGTCAGTCAAGGTATTTAGCTGCTGCCTTCATTGAAGTAGAAGTTGGATCTCTAGGGTCATAGGAAGGTGACAATGCAGTGGCTTCTGGTTGTACCTTGGCCATCATTTTTCTGTGTGATCATGGCTAAGTAATGACCTGGCTCTGAGACTCACTTTCCTAATTTCTAAGTTGAGGATGAAGACAGGTGCTTCAAAGTGCCTGACTGGGGTAGGAGCTGAAGCCTTCTAGAGGCCTTCCGTGAGCTGCATGGCTTGGGAGAGGGCTTCTGATGACTTTAGAAGGCAAAGTCTAACCAGATACTGAACTGAGCCCCTCATTCCTGTTGGAACCTAAAGAGAGCTGGGAGAAACAGTAACTAAACAGGGTCAAGAAGGCCACCTAGGTCTCAGCTGTGGATTGGCCTCTTGTCTTCCACATGAAATGTTGTAATATTCTCACCGCTGGAACTGGCCAGCAGTACAGTGACGTGGCCCTCACAGGGTAAACTGTAAAAGCTAAATGAGTTAACTATGATCTCCTTTGTAACTTGTACTCCTCTCTACCAGTTTCTCACTTTCCCTTCTGCCCCTGTCCTCATTCTTGCCACCTGCATCCTTAGTTTAAAAGCTGCTAAGAGCCCTTGCTCTGTGGTCTCATTTGCTGGGGTCTAGGCCATTATTCAGTGTGGACCAAAAGGGATCATTTTTTCTTAAATGTAAGAACAGATCATGTTATTTCTTCACATAGCTTTCAGTGCATTCCTGAGTGAATGAACAGTGAAGTCTATCTCCTCCCCAGAGCCCACATGGTCTTGCCCTCCTGTGCCACCAGTGCTGCCTCCACTCCTGCCCCCAGCCATCCACCCCGGCACTGGCCTCTTGGTCCTCCCAGAAGCTTGACAAACTTCCTGTCCTGGTCAGCTCCTCTGTGTTCTGCCCCCACTAACTGCAGACCTTCACTGAGATGATGGCTTCTGTGAACCCCCCTTACACCTCAGCTTGTGCCTTTTTCCACACCAGGCTCTGTGACATTCCCTCCATGTGGATATCATCACTGCACTGCTTTAACATTTACTGATATGTGAGTTCGTGTCCCCAGGGTTCCATGAGAAAGATAGGACAAGTGATCAATTTAGCAGATCTGGTTGTGATTTCTGACCTTGGATCGCTCTTCATGTCTGGCCCAAGCTGGGCTCTGAACCTCTGGGCACTTGCTTTCCTTTGTATTAAGTGGAGCAGTTAACACTGACCCCAAAGAGCAGGCAAATCTGGATGAGGGGCGTTCTGGGCTCTACCCCAACAGGTTCAATAAATAGTTCTTCCTTCTTCTTTCTTTCTGCATTGGTTTTCCCTTCAGATAATCAAACTAAGTCAGCTAAATATTCCATTTCTCCCAGTAGAATCTGTTGAAAAAAGAGGGTTGTGATACAGCCTGGGCACGATCTGTGGATTTCTTAAGTCTCGTGTTCGTGTAAGAGAAATGGTACCATTTTGAAAACAGTGTCTATTGTGGCCAGATAGAAAGTCATTCCAGAGCTGGGAGCTGCAATAATCAACACAGTAGGGTGGAGGAGAAGGAACCCAAAGGGACTGAGACACAGAATAGAGACCCAGATGGGATTATTTGCTGCCATTTGTCCATAAGGGATCAAAGGCATCTTTCTGCAAATGGCTAATGCGCAACCGTTTCCACTTCCGCAGGCCACATAATCTATGTGTACTACCCAGTGCTACTGCATCGTGACAGCTGCCATACATAATGTGTAAATGAACAAGCATAAATGTATCCCAGTAAAACTTTATTTTCCATAGCAGAGCTGTACCGATCCACCATTGGCCTGAAAGCCACAGCTAGCCACCTCCTTCTCTAAACCTTCCACATAATACACCTTTATGTCTGGCCCAGGAAGCATGAGTGAAACTCCACAGGGCTTTGTAAAATGAGCCTCACCTTTTGCTATGAGTGACTCCACAGCCTCAGGTCTCTACCAGAGGATTCTGTGTTTGCTCAAATACGTAATCAGCTGGGATGAGATTTGTTTCCAGTTTACTGATTCTGATGGTTTCAAAAGAATGTACTAATCAAGTAGCTGATGTGACAAAGTACCACTGGGCTAAATGTCACCTTATCATCTGCAGACGGCACTGCATACAGGAAAGAAGGCTAGATTCACAGTCAAGAGATGTCCTTCTGAACCTCAGTGTGAGCTAATTCAATGGCCCTTGGCAAGCCAGTGGCCTTCCACAGCCTCTGTTTTCCTACCAATCTTGCAAGCATATTTATGTAGTGATCACTACAGAGCGCGGACTCGTAGTGGTCCTCCTGTTTTCAGCCTCCCCAGCACTGCGGTTACAGGCAAGCACCACTATGCTTGGACTTGGTGGCAGGCTCAGCACACCCAGGGGTGGGGCTGGTGTGGCGGATGATGCCAGGGTTGTAACCTGGCCCCTGTGCTTGCCCAAGCCAGTGCGTAGTCTGCTGAGTTATCTCGCCGGCCCAATAAGCACTCTTTCCAAGCATGATCAGGCTGCGTGGGAAATGGGGTCCGCATCCTATTCTTTCTGTGCTTCTGATCCTCTGGGAGTGGACAGGCAGCTCGCACTGAGAAGTACAGCCTGTGAAGACAAGCTGATGTTTCATTCAAGGTCCAGATGCAAAGTGCGGATGGTGTGCCCAGCCCGCGGCAACTTGCTGAGTAGGAAGTGGAGCAGGCACAGCTGCAGGGTTGTGTGGGTAGTGCAGGAGCCCGGCATGAGCCACCCCACCAACTTGGTGCCATGGCTGTGTGGCCTTAGGCTAACCCCTTTCCCTCTCTGCTCCTCACTCTGCTCATTATTCTGCCTTGCTAGAGATCCAGGTTTTCTGATTCCCAACCCTGTGTGCTTGCTCTAAGCCTTGCTAATTAGCTCCAACAGGCAGAACCAATCCTGCTTTGGTATATCTTCGCTTTTAGTTGCTTCTTTTAATTTGGCATGTATTAAACTAGGGTGTTCTGTAGTGGTAAGGTCTCTTGTATTATGAGTAGCACTTTATGTTAAGGTATGTCCATGCATCAGTCTTCATGATTTGTTCCTTATTGAACACACACACACACACACACACACACACACACACACACACACACAGGCATGCGCGTTTTTTATCCTGTTTTAGGGAAACAGGAGAGGTGAGAGGAATGTCAAGTCACACCTGCAGAAAGGACCTTTGAGGATTCAGAGTAGGAGATGGTTTCAAGATCTAAGCTGAGAGTACCAAATAAGAGCAGAGATTCCAGGAAATGGAAACAAATGGGATAAAAGATTAATACTCACGGAATGTCACCTGCCAAAGTACATGGGGCTCAAGGTACCTGGTGCACTGAGAACGGTGGGCAGGGGGTTTCAGTATCAGTCAGGGTGCACATGCATGGCTGGAGGGATAATGGTAGAGGGCTCTGCAGAAAGGGGGCACCACCACGTCTGATTGTCAATAAAGGTAGCGATCCCCAGCGCTGTTCATCTCACCCAATCACGATGACATTTTTTCCATCTTAAAGAGAGTTCATCCCATTTTCTATTGCGCGCCCATAGAAACCAAGACTCAGGAAAGGAAATCATCTTCCCAGAGGTTAACAATGTCATCCTTTTAAATGAACAGAAGCAATTGGGGCCAAATGTTAACAATAGGAGAAGCGAGATGAGAGATAGAGGCTTCTCTTGTACTTTTCTGAGCCTGATAATGTTTCCCTGAAATCATTTCTAGGCAAAGACCCTGAGAAAATAGTGCTGATTCTAGGTTGTGCACAGGTTTGGCAGATGGCAGACACAGATTTCAGTCCTCGCTCTGTCCTCCAATCTGTATGACCTAGGGGCTAGATGCTTTTCTTCTTTGACTTAGGTTTCTCAAGGATAAATCCAGCCTCTGTCTTCTGTTCTCCCTTAGGCTGCTGCAGGATTAAATGAGGTAATATGTGCAAATGGCATGCTCAACCTGCCGTGCAACTGGCTAACTGGTAGCTAGCTAGGCACAGTGTATCGGTGGCCAAGCCACACACAGCTCATGGTCTCTTCCCAGTGTGTTGGTTCTGCTTCTAGAAAATAAAAAAAGAGAATGTGAAATGTGAGCATAAGTTTGGTGATCGTAGCATCTTGCAGCACTGCGATAGCATGTTACACTTCACGGTCCACTGTTTCTGGACTAAAGATGACCTTTACCACAGGCACAGCCTTCAGTAAGGTAGCAAGCTCACGACTAGGAGCTGCTACTGAGAGAAGAGTAAACAGCGCCGCAGCCAACCTGATTGGCACCTAGTCAGCCTTTAATGTCTTTGCAACCAGAGTGAACTGGAAAAGATGCCCAGAATGATTTGGAAGAGATGCTCAGGCTTTGGAGATAGGGAGTGATATCGGAGATAGAGCATGGCTTGGCCTACTTGTCTGACCCAGGAGAGAGGCACGCTAATGTCATTGTAACTGGAAGCCTCAGGCCAAGCATCTTCCCTCTGCTCATGAGTGGACGTAGCAGTACCTTCCTGTGACGCAGTTACATGATTATCTGATGGTTTACCCATGAACATAGGGAAAGCAGAGGAGGACTGGGATAGGACAGAGAGGCAGGGAGAGGAGTGCTGGATGGACTTGTAATAAAAGAAGACAGACAAGGTCAAAGGAAGGAAGAGGCAACCAAGGGAGTATTATACCATTTATTGAAATACTGGGTTCAGGGATCTAATCCTAGATGTGTTCTTATTTGGTTTGGAAACTAAGCCAGGCTTCAGATGTCCTTCTCAGTGTGTCAGATTTGATTCTCTATGCTTGATGATACCAGTCTGAGAGCCCATGTGATGGCTAAGGTCAACTGTAACACCTTCAGCGTCTTGATGGCTGGCCTTCAGATGAGTAAGAAACACTTTCAGATGTGTCTTAGTGGACCATAGAGGTGCGACCTTGAACTCTGTATCTTGTCTCTCTGCTTCACCTGCTTTGTTCCTCAGTCAACATGAACTAAGCAGCCTTGCTCAGTTACAACCTTCCATCATGGTGTGTCTGCTTTGGAGCCAGCTGTCCATGCACTCAGCCCTTAGAAGCATGAGCCAAATTAAAGCTCTCCTCTTCTAAGATGAGGGAGTTGGCTGTTGTGCCTCTCTGACAGAAAGCTGATGAATACAGTCTATGATGAGATACACAGGGGGAGGATGGTAAAAGTAGAAACAGAAACAAACCTATCTATTGTGTTGAATTCTCTCTATGCTAATCCACACTTTCTAAATGCATCATCTCCTATAATTGTAAATAATACCGTGAGGAGGGATCGTTGTATTTCCAGTGTACAGATGAGGAAAGGAAGGCCTAACAGAGCTCATTTACCTCAGGCTCTGTGATAGGAGGATGTGAATTTAAGCTACTTGGCATCCACACCCCATCATGACATTCGGAGGGTGCCAGAGATAAATCATGGGGAGTTCATATTTCAGCGCCTCGCTCCAGGTGTATATTCAGTAGGATGTGGGACAGATGCCAAAATCCATCCTGCCACAAGAAGCCTAATAAATCCCGTTGGAGCCTCCTAAGAGTAGCATTATGACCCTCTTTGTGAGTTCAGTAGGAGAGGGGCTGGTACCAGCAGTAACTATGGCCAAAACAGCTTCTACCACTGAGAAGCTGGTTCACTGTGAATGACCAAAGGCAGCATTAGTGGCACCAATCCCCTCCCAATAATATTTATCGGGCAGGAAAATACACTACAAGGGGATCTTCCACTTTTTTGGAAGAGCCAGTCCAGCCCAGTTCATGCTCACGGCTTCCCAAATGTACCGAGGGACATCACATGAGTAGCTGACAGTCAGCCATGGTGACAGTACTTACATCACCATGGATGGCAGACACATGCATTGGAAACACCCTCTTTTCCCTCAGATATCTGATTGTTCAATAATTTTTGTGGAACATAGGTGAACACTGAGTAAAAAGTTAGAATTGAGCCTCTGTCTAGGGTCCTGCGACCATCACACCCCAATATCTTGAGCCTTGGGCAGAGAGACCCTTTGCAGAAACAGATGGCAAGGTTGTCTTGAGAAGCTGGAGAGTAGACGTCTGGATTGGTGTTGGGCTGTCTAGTATTTCCTGCCTAGAGAGGAGAGTGATGGATTCCAGAGTGGGTGTCAGGCAGAACCAACAGCAGGAACGCGTGCTCCAGGAGGTGGTAGGAAGTGCTGTTAGGGCTGGGGAGCGTGCAGCCTAAAGATCCTCAGAAGCTTTTTAAAAAAGCTACCAGCTCCAAGGACCTATGCTAGACACAATTCATAGCGATGTCTGGACAAGGATCTGCTTGCTTAAAATCCTTCCAAGAGTATGATTTTCTTTCTTTCTTTTTTCTATGATTCAATAGGGAGTTTCTTTCTTTTTTATTTTTTTATGTCTTTTTGAGACAGGGTCTCGCTATACAGTTCAGGATGGCCTTGAGCTCAGTTTTGTAGCCCAGGCTGGTCTCGAACTCTCACTGATCCTCCCGCCTCAGCCTCCCGAGTGCTAGGATTACAGGTGTGCGCCACCACGCCCGACCTCTTTTTTTTTTTTTTTTAACTTCTATTCATTTTAATGAGAAAAAAATAACAGCAATAAAACAGTTTCAAAACAGGTTAGTGGGACTGTTACAATGATCAGTATATTGCACGTTGTTGCCTTCATAGTTGTTACTCAGAGGACAAGATGTAGACATGATATCGTGTCTAAACAATATTAGTGCAAACCTTCCTTCTCATTGAATTAAGAGAAAGTAGCAGTGTATCTATCCTAACTATCTGGTACATACATATATATTTTTTTTTCATATCCATTAGTGCTCTTTAAAGTAAACGTTTGTTTTAAAAAAGGTAATAAAAGAACACAAGAGAAAGAAAAAAATCATAGGATTGTCCTTCTACAATGTGGTATGTCATTTCATGTCTAAATTTCTGTGTAAAAATGCATAATTGTTCTTTCTTTTTTCCCCATTCCATACGGATTTAAATTTTGGAATGTCCATGGTTGTTGGAAAATAGTAGTTCCGTGTGAAGTCTAAGGTGTTTGATATTCAGACAGATAGTGGTGTCAATCTCAACTGTGTTACAGGTGACATGTTAAGGATATCGTTACGTTGCTCTTGTGATGGTTTAACAGCTAAAGTTTGCAGACCAAAAATTAGAGAAATACAGGGCCTACAAAGATAGCTAATATTTTGACCCTAGCCCTTGAAGGTCAATGGGGATTCAAGATTCCAATTTTTAACCAGGACTAAAAGTCACGACTTGCTGTCTTTTTTGCTATAACCAGGGCACATCCTCTTCTCATTCTGGCTTTGGGCGCCTATCAAATGTATCTTCATTTTCGCAAGCCAGACTCTGGAGTCATACTTAGAAGAGGAATAACGTCTTCCAGCAGTCAATTCCCGAGTGTCTTTTTGTGCCAGATCCATTGCATATTCATTAATCTTCCTATATAATCAGCTGTTGTCCTTGTTTTCATGTTTAAAAGAATAAAACTGAAACCAGGAAAATAACTTGTGCAAAGCCATCAATTCAATAGTGGCAGGACTGAGTATTGATTTGGACTCCAAGTTAGTTCCAAGAGCTCCTGTTAGACCCTTCACCGGCACACACGCTGCCCCGTGGTCTGCTAGAAGAACCTTGGACCTTTCTGCCCTTTCCTCATTATCATAATTTCTGCCGTGGTAGCTGGCCGCTAATGATGTGTGGTGCATGGATAACCTAATTCCAGTGGGGGCCAGGAGGCAGCACAGGCTTTGTAGAAAGTTACTACTTTCCCTCTTAGCAAAACAAGGCTGAGAACCTGGATGCCTCTTATTGAAAGAACAGTAAAATGCAAAAACATAGCTTTGATCTGTGCCTGCATTTGGCCCTATTTTATGAGACAAAGAGGAGTAAATTATGTATTCAGACATTGTTATGGGCTTAAAAAGCTTCTTTCTGATGTCTCTCTTGTGTCCCTTTTCTCATCTCATGAAGGAAGTAGACACTGGCTTTCTTTTACTTAAAGTTGCCTTCCAGAGTACCTCTACCCAAACCTGCAGGAACGTCAAGCAGTCCTTACAAAAGAGCGCTCCCTGAATGCAGGGGAAGAGCCAACCGGCTTCAAAAGCTCTCTTGTTGAGGCCTGACGGTCCCTGAAATACTGTTTAACTTGCTCTCAGCTCTCTGGCTCCTTTGCCATGCCAACCAGCTCCGCACCTGACAGCCCAGCATCCCAGGGAGGGAGGTGGCTGTCAGGAATCAAATGGGAGACCAAAGGCGATAAAGCAAACATGTCGTTTTTAGTTGCTTACACTAGCGAGAAGAAATAATCAGTCTCTCTTGCTTTCTTGTTTTTCAACTAGGCTCAGCAGGAATTTTCCCTCCTTTTCTGCAGCATGAGAGATTGTGGCTCTCTGCTTTGAGCCCCAGGCAAGAACACTCTGTCACTCCTGTTCCTCCTAGTCCTGTGTGGATAGCCTGGATTCCCCTACCATTGCAACATTCATTCCCAGAGGAGGGGACTCACTGCAGACCCTGAGTCCCCACTGTGTCAGGAGCTACACTGCACATGGTGCTGGCATGCATGACCTTACTTAGTCCTCGCTTCTCATTTGAATGCCTAGGGATGAGTTAGTGTAATTTCCCTGTCTTTGATTTCCTGCTCTGAAAACTGGAAATGATAATCCCACCTTATAGGGGCTTTGAGATGATTAAATGGTGTTCTTAAAGTATAAACTACACGAAGGAAGATGGCCAGAGAGAAGGTGGGAAGGGTAAATCAAACCGGACTGAGAAACACTTTGCATTCTGAGTTCATTCACTTATTCACCTATTTAATCAGCTAATGTGTGATACGTAGGCAGCTCCAGTGAGTCTGCATGCTAACAGCTGCGTAGACAATGAAAAATAAGCCAGTAATGTGGCTATCCTTATAAAGCTTATAGTAATGGGGGGGAGGGGGAGGGAAAGGAAGAGGGAGACAGGATTTCACAGATTCATAAATGAATTTATAATTCCAAACTGGAAGAAACCCTTCTGACAGAAAATAGAAGGAATTGATATAATTGGGGTAAAATAACGAAATACATCTTTGATGAACCAATATTAATGCTGAAACTTGAAATACAAATATAAAATGGCTAGGTATTTTTTTAAAAATTCCATTGTTGTAAGCATGAAAGAGAATAGACTTGGGCTGGGAAGATAGCTCCGCGGCCAAAGTACCTGCCTGGCAAGCACAAGGACCCAGGTTTGATCCCTGGTACAGCAGACCTTGCCTTGCCCAGCACTGTGCTGGGCATGAAAAATGATCATGGTGGTGTAGGCCTGTAATGTCAGTGCAGGGGCATCACTGTGAGTCCAGGCTGCATAGAGAGATCCTGCGTCGGGTAATTACTAGAAGGGGGGGCCAGAGGCAGAAACAGAGACAGAGATGCAGACAGAGAGACAGAGACAGAGAGACAGACAGAGGCAGAGAGCAGTCATTGCGTTTCTGTTTCAGGAAGATTAAACTTTGATAGTATTGCCTGAGCCACAGGAGTAGAGACTGAAGCCATGGGACCTGTTGGAACTCTACTGAGCCCGACCCGGGATCTCTGGGTGAACATGTGATGCACGAAGCTCAGGAATATGCTAAATGCATGAGTAGCAAAGCCCCCGGATTCAAGTTGAGCCACTGAGGATTTGAGATGAACTTGGGTTCCTAACCTGCGACCTAGAAGAATCCCGCAGCCAGGGGAAGGAAGAGCAGGTGGTTTCCAGAAGGGACAGAATGAGCTGGAGGTTGGAGATTATGCCCCTGGGGAAGTTTCTGAGCCATCCAGGTGGAAGCCTTTGGCGACCTAGAGGTTAGCGTGGGAGACGGTGTCAGCACGCCATAGTCACATCTTAGTTTTCTGTTCTGAAAAACAGAGAGCCACAAACAACAACTCCAAACAACATGCATTGATTGCGTCAAAGTCTTGTAGGTCAGAAGTGCAGCCATGGCACATAAGTGAGTCTCAGCTTTGGCCCTAACAAGGCTCAAATGAAACTGTATGGGGGAGAGGTTGGCAACTTCAGTGAGACACAGTGTGATTCCAAGCTGATGTAGGGCAGTGTTGTTAGCAGCATTCATGTCCTTGCAGCTGTGTTATTGATGAGCCGGTTTTCCTGCCGGCCACCAGCAGAAGCCATTCTGCACTCCTATGGGTCCCCCTGAAGCCCTCTCTTCAAGACCTCCTCCATTGTCAACACCCAGCATGCCTCTTCAAGGCCACCAGGAGAACAGGACATGCTGACTTCCTTCCTTCAAGGTACCATTCTTCTCACAAGGCTTGCCAAATCCCCTGATTCTTCCAGACCTGCCCATTAGACACTCCTGATGAACTGTCTGAGGACCTTTATTCAGCCAAAAGTCTGAGAACCTTTGTCTAATAATGTTACCTAACTATGGAAAGGAATCACATTCATAGTCACACTCATATTTAGGGGGACAAGAATATATAGTTTACCCAGGGAGTGGAACTCCTAGGAACTCTTCAAATTTTACTCTGCAAAAATTAGGTTTTCAAAACCCACGAGTCTGAGCCAGTCTTAGGATACGGTGTAAACCAACACTGAAGAAAGAGGCTGAGGATGCACCCCTCCGTGGCAGGTTGAGGACTGAAGCACATTGGGCGCACTCAAGCCAGCTTGCACTCTAGCACAGCAGAGGCCAGGGCTCGGGAATGCTTGTCACGAGAACGCCTTCCAGCCTGCAGTACACGCTGAGCCAGGAGAGATTTGTAACCAGCAGTGCAGCACGCTCGACCTGCCTATCTGTGCCTGGTTCTCCAAATTGCTCAGGCAAAGGCAGTCTGTGCTGCACTGGCAATGAACTTTTCTTCCAGGCTCCCCGTGAGCACTTTTACTGGCCAATGCATTGTCTTAATTGGAGAAGACTTTAGAAAAAGTGGGGCTCAGTACAGCTCCGGGACCGAAGTTCTGAGCCATGCACAACCTGTGCAGATGCCTAGTCAGCCATGAGGTGTGCTGCTCGCATATATTACATCTGAGACTTCTTCAAACTCTGAAATTCTTCACTTTTATTCATTTCATCAATGTGGCAAATTCCAGGAAAAATGCAGTTTTCTGGAATGTCGTGGGTTACTAAGACACAGCGTCAGCCTTTAAGGATCTCTTCCAGGATTTTTGTCTAGAGAAGAAGGCATGACCATTGGCTCTCAAGTACATCGCTTTACTCCCAGGGCATCTGAGGAACAGTGATGTTTCAGTGTCATTGTTGATGGTTAAAGCTCCTGGATTTTATCTGTTTTTTTTTTTCCTAATCTAAAATTATGTAACAATACTACTAGCATAAAATAGAAAAAGCAGGAATAAAAAAGAACCGTCTGGGCCAGTGAGCCCATTTCATGTGCTTCCCATCCTTATTCACATGCATCCCCTTCCTCACCCGCGCCGCTGTTATTGACACTTATATTTGCACTCTGGGCCTAGCACCATATATTTCTATGACACTACACGTTTTTCATAGAGCTCAGAACCAGAAGAGTGTCATTGCAGCCTAACTTCTAATACTGAAAAATTAGAACGGGCCCAAATGTCCAACAATAGGGAGATGACTAAGTAAAATATGATGTACCAACTTGTTAGCATATTGTGCAACCAGATAATGATGAAGAATGAATTTTTAAGAAAGGCCGAATTTACAAACGACAGGACAAACAGAACAATTCATTCAAAAAGAAATGTGTGGGTGAATCACAATGCGTTATGCATGTATGTATTTATCCTCCTGTTATTATTTATATCCTGCTTATTTTCAAAAGGGACTTGGGGTGGGTGGAGCTGTTGGATGTGGTCCAGCATGCAGTACTGCATTTTTGGTCCTCAGAGCTAAACACGAGTAGTTGTGAATCATGGCCGTGTCAACTTGGAGCAGTCAGTTTAATTCACTGATCCTCGCTTCTGCTATTTGGAGAATGGCCGGCCTTGTTGTTGTTCTTTCTCAGAGCAGTTTCCAGGTTGACATAAAATAATGCAAACAACATTTGACCCAGCTTCTGGAAGGCAGATCAACAAATGGTAGCATCCGCTCTGGCCACATAACTTCACACATAAGGAATCTGTGTCTCAACAATTAGGTCAAATGATCTCAAAGATCTACTGTATCTTTACATTTGTTAGACATCTTGAAAAAACTAACGGGTGTCCATGCTGTAGTATGCATTTAAACAACCACATTTGCCTGGTCTTGAGGTACCTGAGGATATCAACATAGTTCACTTCTATTTAACTTTTAAAAGGAAAAAGAAACATCAGAAATAAATACTCAGAGAAAAAGGGTCCTAGATAATGAGACAGATCTTCTCCTCTGTCCTTGCACTGTGGTGTCCTAAACAAAGGACAGTCCTCACATACCTAACCATGGTTTCCAATCTATGTACCTAGCAAACATATTTAGGAGACAAAACAACTATCTTGTTTGGGATTTCAATCCAGATCCAGAACTTAGCTTAATGGGTTTGTGTGAAAACTATACATCTCTCTTTTTTCTTTTTTTTTAACCTCAGTAAGTTCCATCTGAGGTCCAGAGTCACTGTCCTAATGATTCTGATCTACCTTGCATCATTGTCTGTAACCACCATAGATGGTTAAGACTCATGGTCTCCCCCTTCAAAACATTTTTAAGTTAGAGTGTGCAGGAAATAATGGAGACTATCATATCAAATTCTGTGCTCTCTACTTCTTTTCATGAAAATAAATTTTGATTCAGTAATGTCTTTCTTGGCTCTTCAGTACTATACTTCTAGATGCAGGGTCTATTTAAGATAAAACAAAATAACATAGTAAGATCCCTGTTTTAATAGCGCAGAAGAAGCCTGGAGTAAGAGCATTGGGGAATAGAAATGCTGTAAGTCAAGAATGGCTACCTAGAGGAGAAAACTTTTGAGACAGACATCTAAGGAAACAAAAGTGGAGGTGGGCTGGGGAGATAGCTCAGTACAATAAGCACTTGCTTGGCGAGCGCAAGGACCTGAGTTCAATCCCTGGTTCCACCAAAAAAAAAAAAAAAAAAAAAAAAAAAAAAAAAAAAAAAAAAAAAAAAAAAAAAAAAAAAAAAAAGAAACAAAAGTGGAGAACTTGAAACTTGAAGCAAAGGGAAGCCAAGCTCCTGCCTAGGCTCCAGAAAACATCTCTCAGAACCACTCCAGTATTTAACGCTGGAGTGCATTTAGTTCCCAACACTTAAAACCTTTTCCACAGAGCTCAGGCTGGATACAGAGATTAGGGAAGTACAGCTCTGCCCTTGTTGGTCGTGCTGGGAGCCGCAGGAAGCCAGGAAATTGATCAAGAGTGTGTAGGTGAGACTGGGCCTCAGAGCCTAAAGTGAACGAGATACCCCAGTACTGAGAAAAACATCTCTGGTTTAGGCCAGCTATCAGTCGCTAGGCAATCTTGTGTCATGTGATACAAACTTTGTAAAAGTATAAATAAAGGATCATTTTCGTGTGTGTTGAGTTAGTCTTGCCCATCAGGCAGACTGGCGACCACCTAGCCCAGCTTTTAGTCCTCTTGTCTACTCATTCCTACTGCTGTGATCTCCCCGGGGTAGAACCATTCACAGTAAGAACAACGGATCTCTACAGGTCTCACAGTCTAAAAGGGAAAAGCAAGAAGATGGGCAGTTCTAGCATGTGCAAACGCGGCAGGAAGAACACTTGAGCATCACGCTCTGGAGGGGGATAGTCCACCTGCATACTGAAGAACAAGGTGGCACTGCTGGTGGGGAGAAAGAAGACTTTTCCAGATATAGGCACTCTGTGAATGGAACGCCACATTTCTGACACTCTGTGGCCTCAGAACAGTCCCTGTTCAATAAAGAGAGGGAGGCAGAAGGTGAGGGTACCTCGTGTTCATTTCATTGCGACATGAACTTTGAGGAGCGCAGCAGCAGAGATGACCTTGGGGCAGTGACTGGGCTTCACCACAGTGACCCTGAGGGGCTACTGAAGGATTTCACCTAGGAAGTGATGCTTTCAGATTTCTGTGACCAAATGCTAACCCTAGCTGTAGCCCAAGCCGGGATGGAAGAAGACAAGAGTAGCATGAGGCAGACAAGCCAGGGAGCTGTTGGAATAATTCAGATGAAAAATGACACCATTTAACCAGAAGCAGAGAAAGTGGATGGAGAGAAAGCACACTGGATCTGACTGGATGAAGTCAGAGGCCACACCTACTTACCTGTCTCCCTTGGTCCAGCCCCATCACCATAGCAACAGCCAGCCTCTTTAACTTCCCTGGCCAGAGACAGCAATAACAAACTCTTACATCTCTTCCTGGAGGTCCTGCCTCTTTTTTTCCTTTTCTTTTTGTTCTTTTTTCCCCCTTTGATTGCATCTGATCCAGCTTCACTGGTAATTGAGTGTTTGAGAGTGAAAAATTATCTCAGCAGCTTGGCCCTTATCTTGACAGCGAAGCAGCACTTTTAATTTAATTTTGTTCAGAGACGCACGGGTAACAAATTTCACTAATCGCCCGGCTGTCGCCCTCCGCATGGTAACGAGCCTTTTTTTGCCAGGCAGCCCAGCATAAATACATGTGGGGGAGCAGGCAGGGGAGAAAGTCAGGGGCTGGGGAGGGAGGAAGGGACAGCTGCAATCAATAGGAGCCCACTTGGGCTCCACATCAGGTGTAGAATCAGAGCTGAGAGGCGAGCCGTGAACACAAAGGGCTTCGGGAGTTAGACGCACTGGAGCTCCTGTCCCTGCTTCGCCCCTGCTCTCTAGGTGAAAACTGGAGCAGGTGACTTAAAGTCCCAGCACCTGTAATGTGGCAATAATACCCTCTATGTCTCTTCACGGCTGTGAGATTAAATGAGAAACATTATTGCAAGTAATAATATTATTCAAGATTGTGCCGCTGTAGTCCCAGGGCCAGTAAGAACCCTAAGTGCTACCACTGAGTGTGGGCCCATGGGATGTTGTGTTTCATTCAGGACAGCCTCTCAGTCACTGCACGGGTGTTGCCTGTGTTTCTGCGGTGATGGGAAGCTCAGGCCTTACTGGAGCAGCCAGTAGCTACTGCTCTCAGCATTGTCTTGCGTATTCTGGCATGAAATGCTCCATCGGTCAGCATTCTGCACTAACTTAGACCCAGCTCTGTCCCAGGACTCCTATTAAGGAGTGCATTTGCACACCTCCCTTCCTAAGGGTCACCAAAAATGTTGAAATAACATTTTCTCCTCATATCCAACACTTCTTACACCCAGCTAAAAATATCCCATTCAAAATCACAGCTGGAAAAGCACTTACAAGTTATATAGCACAACTTTGCTTTACATATATGTCGAAACAGGTGCAGAGAAGGGCAAAGAGGGCCAGGGAAATAACTCAATAGAACAGGCACTTGCCTGGCAAGTGCGAGGGCCTGAGTTCAATACCCACTCCCAGAGATAGGAGAGAGAAACAGAGAAAGAAAGAGAGAGACAGAGATAGAGAGATAGAGAGACAGAGACAGAGAGAGAGAGAGAGAGAGAGAGAGAGAGAGAGAAATTTTATTTTATTTTATTTTTTATCTACTGGGTACAAGGTCTACAGTGTCTCACTACACAGATGGGATTCGTAGTGATTTTCCTGCTTTCAGTCTCCCAAGCACTGGGATTACAGGCACGCCACAATACCCCGTCTCAGTCACTGTCGGATGGGGCCAACATGGCACGCAGGGGGCCGAACCTTGAACGCTACACTCTTTCTGAGCAGGTGCTTTAGTTATCTGACTAGCCCTGGGAAAGAAACTTTCATTATGGCCATCACTGATTGAGTGTCCACCATGATGGGTCAGGCGCTACCTTATCACTGGGACTTCGTATTCCTGGGTACTAAGCCCAGTGCCTTTACACTGAACTGCATCCACAGTCATTTTTCACTTTTTATTTGGGGGTAGGGC
Source organism: Myocastor coypus (assembly GCA_004027025.1). NCBI lineage: Eukaryota > Metazoa > Chordata > Mammalia > Rodentia > Myocastoridae > Myocastor > Myocastor coypus. The sequence goes on along the minus strand of PVJA010023999.1, from coordinate 14,806 downwards.
ATTGCTAAGTTGCCAGTGCTGAGCCCAAATTCATGATCCTCCTGCTTCTGTCCCAGAGGGACAGTTGTGTGTCACTATGTTCAGCATGGGTCACCTCATCGCTTTTTAGTCCTTGCAATATGAGACCTTGTTCAGATGTTATAGAAGAACGAAGCACAGAGAAGCAAAGCCACTTGCCTGAACCACAGTTTGTTTGTTTTATTTGGTACAGGGTCTTGCTATACAGTTCAGACTCATAATGATCTTCCTGTCCCAGCCTCCCCAGCACTGGGTCTATAAATGTGCACCACCACACCTGGCTTCAGGGCCTACATGGTGGGGGCCAGCACAGCATGTGGTACCAGGGATCCAGTTTGGGTCCTTGCACTTGCCAGGCAGACACTGAGACCACTGAGCTATTTCCTCAGCTGCGAACCAGTGTTTCAACAGGCACCGTACAACACACACTTAGGCTCGCACTAACTGCAAATCCCTCAAGCATTTACCTTAACTGTTTTTTTTTTTTTTGGGGGGGGGGGGGCTGATCAGAGGCACCTAATGGGCCCTAGAAGATTTTCTGTTATGTTTTTTACCTCACATTTCTCAGAAGCTCAGAGGTAGAAATTCCCTGGCCTGTGGACATATAATCAGCAGAAAATCATCCCAAGGACTCTAGTCTAAAATGAAAAGAATCCACAAAATAGTGCAAATAATTAAACACAGAGAAAAAAAAAGAGGTATACAAATGCAGTGTTTCAACTGTTCTTTTCTATACAGCAGCAGAATATGTCCATCAGCATATTTTACAAATGACTGCACCCTATGGGACATGATTCTGTCTGGATCTACAGGGTGGATATCAAGAAAATAGCAGTACTCAGTCACACAAGTGACACCTGGTCACCAGTAAGCATCATGGACGCTGTCTGTGTCCATGACATACTAGAACTTTGTGTGATATCCTATCCCCAAAATGTTAGAAGTTCTGATCATATATTTGAAATTCCAGTATTTGTGTTATGTTTTATTTTTAGTAATTCTTTACTATCATGAAAATTTTTTCTTAGTTGATATCTTTGTATATATTCACCTATTCAAATACTATCTGAGTACTCTGAATTAATTACTGATTCATACATATGATATACAACATTTTGGCCTCTAAGTTGGAATCATGATTGGATTTGAATTTTGGAATATTGTTTTCAAATATTTAATTTAATTTTAATTATTATTTAATTAATTTTCTAAACATTGTTTAATTATACTTTTTGTTTTATGATTCACACTGTATCTCTGACTTACAATCTACTCATAAGAAGTGGTATGATATTTTTCCCTAATATTAGAAACTTTAAAAAGAAAAAAAAATATATATGTATGCATAAGGGTGCATGCATATATATACATATATATATGATAGATATATAGCTACTTTGTCTTAGTTCATTGAGAATAAAAGTTTGTAACAATATTGTTTAGACAAGATACCAGGTCTACACATTTTCCTCTGGATAACTTCTATAAAGACAAAAATATGCATGGTATTAATAGTAACCATCCTACTAACTTGTTTTGAAACTGTTTCATTGCTGTTTTGTCTTTTTTCTCGTTAAAATTAATTCAAAAAGATAAAATATGATACACATTCCCTCCCCAGTAGTATCCCACGCAGGCAGCAAGGGAGACCACCGGAAAGCCACAGGTCTCTGGGTCAGCTCCTCCCCCTCCGCCTGCATCCTACTGGGAACAACCCCAGTTGCCAGAGTCCAGGCCATGGCTCCTTGGTTCTAGATTTATGAGCCTTCTTAGTGCCTGCTCTCCTCCTTTCCATCTGAGAGGGCCTGGCTCTTTCCTCTCTCAGCTAATTAAAGCCCCAGCCTGGGCCAATAGCTTGGCTCTCAGGCTGCTGGGCACAGACACCGAGCCTGTGCTGATAAATCACTGTCTGGGCCTGGGGGAGCATGGAGCATTTTTCAGGGGACTGGGCTCATCCTGTGCTCCTTTGAGAGGCTTGAGGACTACTCAGAATGGACCGTATCCTCCTCTACTTCTTCCAGAAGGGGCTTCACGAGGGAGAGGAGTCCGGGAGAGGCCGCTGGGGTAGCAGGGGCCTTGGGGCCATGTGCTGAAGCCATTCCTCAGGTGACATGCTCCTGCACACGTCTTGCATGGGTCCCTCTTAGCGTTCACAGGAAATTCTCAGCTTCTTAACGCGCCACTGGTTAAAGTGTGGCATGGCATTTAAAAGCAACTCTCTTTGCAAATCTACAGCCCCAGGTATGGATCCTGGCAGTCACTGACTTACACGGATATGATTGCAAATCCCTCTTCTATTTCATAGGCTTCATTCATAAAGTGGAAATTAAAAAATAAATATCAATAGATAGACATATGTGTACATATACCTGCACGTGTGCATGTTATGTGTGTTGCTTGTAAGGTCTCTCGAGATGCCGCATGCACAGCCCTTCCCACAGTCCTTCACGGGCAGCCATTCCCACCCCGCCGCTGCTACCTTACTTCTCTAAGCATCATTGCTGCTGCCAGCCCGGGCCAGACCTGCCTCTTTAGTTCTACCTTCCACTTCTCCTGCTGAGACGCCCACAACCACGCTCTCTGTCTTTGCCTGCCACTGTTTGCTGGGCTGTCCTGTGCCACAGTGACCCAGCACTGCGTAATGAAACCTAAATGCCCTTCCTGGACCTTTGTGGGCATTCCCCAATCCCTTCTGAACCAATGTTTCCATGGTGGTGAGATACCTACATATCTCTTTTGTCATCACACCCTTGCTTTTTTCTGAATGTTATGGGCAGCCTGGAGTTCTTGACACTGCCTTTGAAGCATGAGCCCAGGGCAGAAAACTGGGCAGACCTACATGACTAGTTCCTGGAAAGGTGTCTGACGTAGGAGGGTGCGGTATATTGTGGTAATTACGGTACACATTCCAGTTAATTCCATTGCCTGTGTTAGACTCCCTTTTCCCCAGTAGATCTGGGCTCTGTGTTGCTTGCTCATCCTATTCACAGTCAGAGATAATAATGGGTAGCATCTAACTGCTGTGAATGGACTGAACTATTGCCCTCCAGTGACCAGGGAGGTCCCAGGCCACACAGCTCACCCATTCCTTTTAGTCTTTAACCCACTAAATCTGGCTTTGTTCTAGACGCAGCCATGCCTGACAAAGTCACAAAGGATCTCTCCAGCCTGGTATTGTTCTTACCTTCTCTGCTTTGCTGAAGTGTTGACAGCAGAGAAAAATTCTACTCTCTCTGTTCTGTAGGACCCATTGCTGGACTTACCCAGGAGCGCCCCCACGTGGTGGTAAACGTGTTCTTTATCTTCTGGGAAGTGGAGGAGGACTTCGATCATTCATTCATTCCTTCACCCATCAGCCAGGCATTCATCAGTCACCCCCTGCTTGTGTATTCTGTTCTGTGCCCTGTGGTAGAGCTGGAGATGTAAGATAAATCAAACCAGTTTCTGGCTCTGAGAAATTTATAGTCTGTGGGGAAAAGGAGGGTGACATGAACACAGAGATTTAGAGCCTCCTGTGGTAACTAATAGGGGGTTGTGGGGCTCTGTGGAAACATGGAAGAGGATCTTCCAACTCTGAGTGGCATGCGGAGCAGGCAGTAGAAAGAAGATAGTTGAGGATTTCCTGAAAGAGATGAGCCTCCAAATAATTAGATGAAGTGGACCAGGCAGTATCTAGGAAGAGAGTGCAGAAAGATAGATCAGGCAGAAAGCTGGACTAAGCGTGGAGTGGGGAGAGGCAGCGAGCCTCGATCCTATATGCCAGGGAGCTCAGCTTCAGAGCCAAGACCTCATGCAGAAAGCACTACGGGTGCATGGTGCATCTTCATTGGAGAGTGGTCAAGGACTTGTCCAGCTTTGGAGTTCTATTTCTTCAACCTGTGTCTTGCCTTGTATTTTTGCCCTCCTGTATTGCCTTTGACATTCCATGTTTCCTCGCAGCTTTTGGGTGCCTGCCTTCAAGGTCTGTGTCCCTCTTGTCTCCTCTGTAGTTGTAGTTTTCTAGTTGGTTTCTCGCCATCTTTATCCTTTCTGTCCCTCATTCTCTGGCTTTCCAGTTTCCCATCTCTGTTTTCCCTAACATAAACATTTCCTTTTGTCCCAACCATCACTTGTCAAAACTGACTCACCTAAAATGCCCTGTGTGCTGCACAGCACTGAGTTAGAAGCCTGACATCCTGCTTCTGACATCCTAATCTTCTTGCTAAGAGTGATTAGTGAAGCTGCTTAAATTCCCTGTACCTTAGTTTCATATCCATTAGTTTAGAAAATGAAATACCTCCATGTGACCATATCTCCTATCCTCAATAGCCACCATGTAACTCCTTGAATGCCAGTCCTGAGACCCAAGTGAGCAAAGCCTCCAGAATTGCCCAGACAAGGGCCTTGAACTAAATGAGTGCTAGGTGTTGCTTCAAATTATTGATTCACTTTTCCTTCTTCTGCCTTCTCTCTCCCTGTCTCCTTCTTCCCTCATTTCTTTCTCTCCTCAAATCTCCTCACACAGTGCCTTCTCTACTCCTTCCAACTAGCACCGGACAGCAAAATGCGTGCATCTATAAGGAAGCACTTCAGAAGGTAGAATGATTGGTAATTGAAAGACGATGCTGTAGGCGGAAGGCATTTGTTCTCGTACTCCAAGCATTACGATTCACAGTGTCTCAGACTAGCTGAGACTGGAGCAGTCTCTGTTAGATTTGGATTTAGAGACCTCCCAAGGAGCCTGAAGACCCAACTAGATAAATCCGAGGATATATGCTATTCTGAAAAGAGTTCTTTCTTGAAAACAATGAAGTGATTATTAAAAAAAAAAAGTCACTAATGAAACAGTGTAGGGGAAACCTTGCCAGGACAGTAGAGGGACATGAGATTCTGTAGAATGTAGTGTCTAAGAGCACGTGCAGTACTCAGAGATTCCTAAAGTTAATCTTTCAATGGTGCATCCTGTCTGTGTCATCCTCAACAGTTCACTTCTGTTAAATTCAAGGTCTTAATCTGTATTATGAGAATGAGGATGCTTCTGAAAGGTATTCCATTCAGATTACCTGTATCAACTCATTTAATCTTCACAAGAAAACTCTGAAGTTCAGAGTTTAGTAAAAACTGCTGGAGCTCAGATTCTCATAGGATATATTTAACCCTCAAGCCAGGGCTTTCATCTTTGCCATTGTCCTACTTCATGTTTGAGGGGCTTGAAAAAATCTCCGAGTTCATGCTTTCCTCAGCCTAGAGTTAGGGATGGAAGACAGGTGAGCAGGCAGGCACGGAGAGGCAGTGGGTATATGGTTATAAGCGGAAAGCAAAGGAAGTGATTTAAGTCATTCACTTATGCTCACCTTGATGCAAGGTTCATAAACATCGCTGCGGACTGGAGGTGTGACTCGTTGCTCAGAGGCCCTGCGTTCTAGATGGACTCTGATGTGAGAGGAGGAGAAGATCATTGATGAAAGTAGTGAGCTGCAGGTCCTGAGGCGACCTGTGTGAAGACCGTATACCTAAGCACATCTGGGAGGTTGGCGCAACCCTCCCCGCCCCAAGGCCTCATTCAGGAAAGCTTACGTGGAGGCCCGTGTTACTTTGGTACTAATAATGAGGCTTCAAAGAAAATTAGAAGCAACTCGCCATAGGCCTTGTGGTTTACAAGAACATAAATGTATGCTCATACTCTTTTGGAGCCCGAAGTCTAAAAATCAAGGAACAAACAGAATAGATTTCTCCAGCGAGCCTTAATGGGACTCTTCCCATCAACGCTCCAGCTCTGGCAGCTGCTGACAGTCCTTGATGTCACTTCTCTTAGAGATGCATCTCTGCCATCCCTGTCACTGCACAGACTCCGTCTCTGTGCTTTCTCTGCTGTTCCCCTATAAGGACACAGCTTTTGGACTTAGGCCTGATCCTATATCCAGGATGATTTCTGCCTGAGATACTGAGCTTAACTCTGTCCACCAAGACTTTTCTTGTGAATAGCATCACATTCCGAGGTTCCAGGTGGACGTATATTTATGGGGAACCATCTAACCTTTTGTGAGCCAATAGCAGAGCAAAGGTCAGACAGAACTGAAAAGCACTTGAGTGGTCCTGAGTGCCAAAGGTTGCAGGTTTTGAAGGACATCTCAAGGAGCTTAAATTTGGGGACCTAGGGCTGGGTCACACTGTGGGCGTATGCATCAGCTTTCCCATTAGAAACAGCAGAGGTCATCTGCATGGATCTTCACTTTCTTCCGAGCATGGATATTTTAGAACCTTATGCCCGACGGGGGAAAAAAAAAAAGTAATGCTAAACAGATTGCAAAATAGTATGGACAGGAGCTGGACTGCAGCAGCTTGGCAGAAACACTGGCCATCCCTGAGACCCTGGCTGGACTATGATAACAGCTCTTCAACACCACCGTTAGTCTTTAATTGGTATTTGATTGGATTTAACATGATCTTCTGCTTGTAAAACACCTTGAGATGTTTCTGCGTTGTGAGCGTGTCCTGGAAACGCCAGCTTATTGTATTAACAACTCTCGGCCTGAACATAAAGGGAGATAATTAGAAACAGCAAAGTCCCTGGGCACACTCAGGGCAGCCAAAAAGCTCTCGGGAAAACAATCCTTTCAGCTGCTTTTATGTAGCTGAAAGAGAAAGCTGTTGCCACTGGAGCAACCCCAGTGGATAGAAGAGCGTGTTAGGGTCACTTGGCCCGCTATTTATAGCTGTTGGCTGGCTCTCCTTCCATCCAGCTCTGGAGGTCCTGTGCCTCCTTACACTGCTAGGAATTTTGTACTGCAGCTCCTAGGAGTCCAACCTAGGAGCACATTGGGTTGCCAGAGATTCACTTGTAGGTTCGTTTGGAATACAGGGTGTTCTTTCTCATGATAATAAATATGCACAAAGAGGCCAAGCTCTCAGATTAGATCTCAAGTAGAGATTTGTTTCATAGTAAACCAAGACACTACAACTCTACTACAGCTTTCTTTCTTTTTTTTTTTTTTTTTAAATATTTTCCCTAACCCTAACCCTAGGCCTAACCTTAAACCTAACCATAAGCCTAACCCTAGTGATGGTCCTAGCCCTAGCCCTAAACCTAGCACTATCCCTAGCACCAAACGTAAACCTTACCCTAGCCCTAAACCCAACCCTAGCCCTAGCCCTAGACCTAGCCCTAAACCTAGCTGGAGCCATGACCCTAGCTCTAGCACTAAACCTAAACCTAACCCTAACCTTAACCCAAACCCCAACCCAAACTCTAACCCTAGCCCTACCCTAGCCCTAGCCATAGCCCTAACCCTAGCACTAACCATAGCACTGACCTTAACCCTATCCCGAGCCCGAACCCTATCCCTATCCCTAGCCCGACCCCTAGCCCTAGCTCTAGCCCTAACCCTAAACTTAAACCTAACCCTAAACCAAACCCTAACCCGAGGCTTAGCCCTTGCCCCAGCCGTAGCCCTAACCCTAGCACTAACCCTAACACTAAACCTAACCCTAGCCCTTGTCCTAGGACTAGGCCTAAACCTAGCCCTAGCCGTAGCCCTAAACCTAGTCCTAACCATAGCACTAACCCTAAACATAAAGCTAACCCTAGACCTAACCCTAGCCCTAATCCTGGCCCTAGGCCTAAAACTAGCCCTAGCCATAGCCCTAACCCTAGTCCTAACCCTAGCACTAACCCTAACCATAAACCTAACCCTAGACCTAACACTAGCCCTAGTCCTAGCCTTAGCCCTAACCCTAACCCTAACCCTAACACTAACCCTAACTCTAGCCCTAGCTCTAGCCCTAGCCCTACCCCTAGCCCTAGCCGTATACCTAACCCTAACCTTAACACTAACAGCCTAGCCGTAGCACTAACCCTGTACCCAGTTGTAGCGCTAACCCTCACCCTAAACCTAATCCTAACCGAAGTCCAAGCCCTAAACCTAGCCCTAGACTTAGCGCTAGTTGTAACTCTAACACTAGCACTAAACCTAAACCTAAACCTAACGCTAACCCTAACCCTAACCCAGGCGATGGTCCTAGCCCTAGCCCTAAACCTAGCCCTAGCCCTAGCCCTAACCCTAACCCTAACCCTAACCCTAGCCCTAGCCCTAGCCCCAGCCCTAGCCCTAGCCCTAGCCCTAAACCTAGCCCTAGAATTAGCCCTAGCCATAGCTCTAACACTAGCACTAACCCTAACTGTAAACCTAACACTAATTCTAGCGATGGTCCTAGCCTTAGCCCTAAACCTACCGCTAGCCCTAGCCCTAACCCTAACCCTAACCCTAACCCCAGCTCCAGCCCCAGCCCCAGCCCCAGCCCCAGCCCTAGCCCTAGCCCTAGGGCTAGGACTAGGGCTAGGCCTAGGACTAGTGCTAGGTTCAGGGTTAGGGTTAGTGTTAGGGCTAGGGTTATCGCTAGGGGTAGGCCTAGGGTTAGGGTTTGGGTTAGCTTTGGGATTAAGGTTAGTGTTAGGGCTAGGGGTTAGGGTTAGGGTTAGGTTTAGGGTTAGTGCTAGGGCTAGGTTTAGGGCTAGGGGTAGGGCTAGGGCTAGGGTTGGTTTTAGGGTTAGGGTTAAGCTTAAGATTAGTGTTAGTGCTAGGGCTAGGGCTAGAGCTAGGGCTAGGGCTAGGGCTAGGGCTACGGTTCGGGTTAGGGTTAGTGCTAGGGTTAGGGCTAGGTTTAGGGCTAAGTTTAGGTTTTGGGTTGGGGTTAGGTTTAAAGTTAGGGTTAGGGTAAAGGTTAGGGTTAGTGCTAGGTTTAGGGTTAGGGCTAGGGCTTGGGTTAGGGCTGGGGCTAGGGCTAAGGTTAGGGCCAGGGTTCCCAAAGCTAGCCCTAGCCTTAGCTCTAAACCAAACCCTACCCCTAGCCCTAGGCCCAAATTTAACCTTAACGCTAAAGGTAACTCAAACCTTAACCCTAGCCCTAGTCCCAGCCCTAGCCCTAACCCTAACCCTAGCACTAAGCCTAACCGAAATATTAACTCTAACCCCAACCTAAACCCTAACCTAAGACCAAGCCCTAGTGCTAGCCCTAGCCCTGGCCATACCCCTAGCCCTAGACCTAACCCTAAATTAATCCCAACGCTAACAGAAACGCTAACCCTAGCCCTAGTCCTACTCCTACCCCTAGCCCTAACCCTAGACCTAGCACTAATCCTAACACTAACCCTAGCCGTAGCCCTACCCCAAACCTAGTCCTATCCCTAACTCTAGCCATAACTCTAACCCTAGCTCTAGCACTAACCCTAACTCTAACCCTACCCTAGGCCTAGCACTAGCTGTACCCCTAGCCCTAAGCCTAAACCCAAACCTAACCCTAGCCCGAGTCCCAACACTAGCTCTAACACTAACCCTAACCCTAACACTAAACCTAGCCCTAACCCTAGCCCTAGCACTAAACCTAACCCAAACCTTAACCCTAACCCTAACCCAAACCCTAACCCTAGCCCTAGCACTAACCCTAACCCTAGCACTAGGCCTAGCCCTACTCCTACCCCTAGCCCTAGACCCAACCCTAACCCTAGCCCTAGCATTCGCCCTAGCTCTAGCCCTAGCCCTAGCCCTAACCTTAACCTTAACCCTAAACCTAACCCTAACCCTAACCCTAGCCCTAGCCCTAGCCCTTGCCCTAACCCTAACCCTAGCCCTAGTGCTAACCCTAACCCTAACCTTAACCCTAAACCTAACCCTAGTCCTATCCCTATCCCAGCCCTAGCCTTTGCCCTAGCCCTAACCCTAACCCTAACCCTAACCCTAACCCTAACCCTAACCCTAACCCTAACACTAACCTTAGCCCTAGCTCTAGCCATAGCCATAGCCATAGCCATAGCCCTTACCGTAACCCTAACCCTAACCCTGGTCCTAGCCTTAGGCCTGACCCTAACTCTAATCCTAACCCTAACCGTAACCCTCTACCCCAGATTTCTAAATGCTCATTTGAGACCCGAATAGTTTTTTGTCCTGGAGAATTACACCTTAAGAGTGATAGCATTATAAACTTTAGTTATTTCTGAGAACATCCCTGATTAATATTTCGCTATGTGCTATGTTGGAACTAGAGTTGTACCTGAAATAGCAAGTGCATGATGAAAATCTGCATAAATTAATGTGGTTGGGCTCCAAGGCTCTTCCATTAAAAACTGTGCTTGACGTGCAACGCATTGGTGATAAGAGAATACAGCAGGCTTGCTTAGCTTCTGACATTAGCATGGGACACCTTATTTAACTTCTAGTTTGCCTGAGACATGACAGTATTGCAAAGCTAAAGCCTCAAAAAGTTTTCTTAATCAGCTGTTTCTTGAAAATTGATGGGATTAGAGACAAGGACCAAATTTCCAGTTGTACCACTATATGTCAATGAATTGGTTGTATAGGAGAAATATAAGTAGTATCGCTTTCCTTATACATAAGTATCCTTTACAAACTTAACTCTAAAATATTACAGCTTCCATATTTTCTCAATGTGCCAGAAGAGCATTTAAACACGTGTGTGTGTGTGTGTGTGCATACAAGCACACGACACAGTCTTATCATAAGAAGGGACCAGCAGCCACAGGCGTCATGCACATGGCTATGTGCTTGAACACCGACTTCACTGAACATGAAGCTTGCCACTATAGATTTTTAAAGGAGCTATCTAAGATCATGCATCTGTAGAAATAGTAGTTAATGATGGGAGGGGCATCTTGTTTTACAATATTCATAGTCTTTGGCTACGTCCCCAGAGACCTATGTTTAGTAGATCTTCTGTAGAGCTCAGAGAACTGTATTTTTAATAAGCCCCATAGGAGATTTCAGAGCCAGGGAGCAATTCAAAGTGGTATGTACTCAATAAGGTTAAGGTACTATGGGAAGAGAGCTGCCTTTTAGGTCCTAAGTATTGTAAGTGGTTTCAGAGAGGCTGTCTAAAAGGAACGGTGTTCTGATCCAAAGTGAGAGAAAGAAAATGAGGGGGAGAGGCAGAGTGGCTGTTGTGTTGGTGAATACACACACATCCAGCTGAGGACAGGCCAGGCCACTAGGCTCCCTCACTTCTGGGCCAGTCCTGTGGGAGCTGGTGCAAAATCAAATCATTATCTTCACTATCAGAAGTCACTGTGTTGCATTTTGGGAGTAAGGGAAAGGACTGTGTCATGCTTCAAACAACAACCTGTTGTGAAATTCCAGCTCTATCTCTTACAAGTATAAGCATCTTCGGACAGTAACATGGTGTCTTTGAGTCCCTGCTCTTACTCTGTAGAACTGAAGCACACCAAAATCACCAGTGTAAATCATCCAGACCTGAGATTCTAAATGACTCACATAGGTTTCCAACTATCACCTCCCTTCCTGCCTCCCTTTCGCCCAGCTTTTCTTTCCCCCCTTTTTCTCTCTCTGCTCAGGGATAAGAACATCATCAGTGAACTCTGAATGGGGGACCTTTTCTTCCTCTCCACTCTCCTACTCAAAGATTAAGGATGACAGTATTTATTTCCTTGTTCTGAGAATGTAAAGAAGCTGGAGCCTGGACAGGCAGTGATAATTTACACAACGAATCACATAATGTGCATTTGTGATACGTGATTTACGGCCTTTCACTGAGTTCAGGCTTTCCCCACTTGACATCCTCCCACATGTCAAGGACTTGGGCTGGGCACATAAGATCACTGACATCAGCTTTGCAAGGAAAGCCAGAGTCCAGAAACTGATGTCCCCTCCCAGGCGCCCATGCAAGCCTGGAAATAACAAAGCTAACCTTTCAGGCCTAACCTGAAAATGATGACAACACATCTTGGGACTAGGAGTATATTTCAAAAACAAATTTGAACTGGAATTGAACTAATTTTGAGAACAAAAGCATTCATGCTTTGTAAATGAGAGGATGTAGTGGAGGAAAGAGGGATAAAAATGCGCCTCCTACCTTGCCACGCAGCGAGGTCCTCTGAGGACTCCACAGAAGTTGAATTTGCTCGTATGCAACCCAAAAGCTTGTTGCATACTTACAATATACCAGGTCCTGTTTCAGATGGATTTTTTTTAGGCTAGCTCATATATTCCCCATAACCTCCTATAAAATAGTTGCATCCAATGTTCTTCACTTGCCAGGTGAGAAAACACACAGAAGAGGCTCAACTTGTGAGCTATAAATAGTTGTGAATATTGGACTTTGATCTTCTACCTGTATGTGTGGAACATGCTTTTCTCTTAGGAAAATAGATTAGAATCCCAAGCTGGAAGTCCATCGTTTTAAAAGTGGCACCCGCCAAAATACGGCACGTGGCCATGCAGGGCCAATGCCTGCAGTCCTGTTTCTTACAGTCTGGGTGCTTCTCACAGAGCATAGCAGGGCTCTCAGGAACGGTATTTCCTCTGTGTCATGAAGCGTTGTCGTTTCGTTTTTTTTTCAGAAACTATTCTAAGCATGTTAATTAATTTGATATTTCACAAAAACCTCCTGAAGATAAATATATACACGAGAACACAAAGTCAAAGAAAGGTAAAAATGTTACCTAAAGCCACTCAGAGAGGGAAGGTTGAGTGAAAATTTTTTAACCTAGGTCTTCTGGCTGCTGGACCTCCGCTCTCCTTCAAGGTCAGCAATAGAGTCAGTATGACATATATTGTATTATCACTTGTCTTGGTCAGTAATCTTGAGCAACTTGAATAACTGAATGTATCTGTAGCAAGTATTTGCATAATGTTATTAAGTAAATGAAGACTTTCGTTAGAAATTATGCTGTTTGCCACTTAAGATTCTTCTTATCCATAGAGGCGAGTGTAAATAGAATGAGTGGTGCACAGTTGAGGCGTGTGTCGTCCAGGTGATGTGTAACTGAAAGATGGCTGCTATAAGGATAATCGAGAATGAAGTGAGATAAGAGGATGAATTTTAAATAATCACCATAAAAGAGAAAGAAGGAGGACATCATTTATTGAGTGGTTACTAAGTGCAAGACCTTCCGCAGGGCACTTGTGAGCAACGTGATACATGTACATTATCTTCGTTTTAAAGGCAAGCAAACAAAGGTCTGACTGGGGCAGCAAACTGCCCAGACTGTGTCATCTGTGAGTGTCAGCAGCAAGGAGTAAACCCAGACCTGTCTGGGTGCAAAGTCTGTAACCTGGCCCTGAAATTCCCAAAGGTTTTATAAAGGACCTGTGTCTAGTTTGAAACTATGACTTACTTACATGTATATATTTTTGTCTTTCCTGTATGTGGAAGAGAGGCCATCATGCCACCAGCCCTATGAGTCAATGCAGTAGTATTCTTGTAACCTGGTTCCCTGCAAAGCCAACCAACCAACAAATGAAATATCTAATTCTTTTGGGTGTTGCTGTTTCCACAGGTCCAACAAACCAGTACTCTAATCTCATGGCTGAATAAGAATACAGGAATGCAGGTTTTAACAATAACTTTCTTGGGGCCAGCAGTATAGCTCAGCAGACTAAACTCTTGCTTAGGTAAATGCAGAAACCAGAGTTTGATCCCTGGCACCACATGCCTCGCCGGCCCAACCCCAGCGTATGCTGAGCCTGGGATGGAGACTGGGCGTGGTGGCGCATGCCTGTAATCCCAGCACTAGGCAGGCAGAAATCAGGAGGATCACTGTGAGTCCAAGCTGCATAGTGAGAACCTACACACACATACACGCACACACACATGTACATGTAGACACACGGACAGAATAATTTTTTCTTTTTGTACCTGCATCTGTAGCTCTTCACCTAGTTTGGTTCCCACAGGAAATATGAAGATTTAATAAATATTTATTTTAAAGAATAAACAATTTTAAGAATAAACAAATAGGCAGCCGCATAAGCATCTGTCCGGCAAGCACAAGGTCATGTGTTTGATCCCCAGTACCTCCCCAAAACAGAATAAACAAGTAATCAAAATAGCATTATATAGCATGAATTATTATATCCAGCCATGATTAAGAAGTATCTAGTGTCCTCTTATCGGGTAATTTTGTGTGGTTGACTGAATTTTTCATGCTACGGAGGTGATCCGTTGAAGAATACTGCCTGGCAGTAGTTTCAGGCAGGTATCAATACGCCACTTATCGTCTGCTCTTTCCACTGCCGAGACATGGCCCATCACTAGCTCAACCACTCTGATCTCCAAACAAGCCTTGCGTTCTGTGGCTTCTCCCCATTCCCAGTGCACCAGCACTTTCAAGCTGTGACTTCCCTCTCGTCACCATCACCCTGGCCATGGTGTGGTTCTCGCTGGGCAGACAGTATGTGCGACACCGGCCCTCAAGCGCTACCATCTTTCTCAGTGCCCTTCAGAGGTTGTTCTGGTTTCCTGTGGTTACAGCCAGACTCCTTAACTTAGTCCTTAACGATCTGCATTGCTCCAGCTTTAGACCATGTCATGTTTGAGCTTTTTCACCGTATTCATCCCTGGAGCATCCAACTGCTGCTTAGAATGTCTGTCTTCTCCACCATCAGGACTGGGCTTAAGTGACCCTTTGTAGCAAACATACTCCAGTATGCTCCCTTGTACCACCCTGATCTGCTTCATCCTAGAGGTCATCAGAGCACAGATTCCAAGATCCTTAAGTTTCTCTCTGCCCAGCACATCTATGGACTTCCAGGCCCACCAGGCTGGGAACTTTTGGTGGATGAGGGCTGCAGCTACTTCCTCTTCGTCTTCCTATGCTGACACCATAGCTTCAGTCACAGCTGGAGGTCGGCTCCCAGGAGTTAAGAAAGCAGAACACCGCCAGCTAAAGGGCAGTGTGGCACAGTATCAGAGCTGTGTCCTGAGCTCACACATCTTGGGTTTGAGTTGTATTAGTTGGGTGATCTTCCATTTGAATTTTCACTGAGATAGACTTCATTGT
>PVJA010023998.1:7500-32357 GCA_004027025.1 Myocastor coypus | reverse complement strand
TTTTTTTTTTTTTTTTTTTTTTTTTTGAAAAATAACAGCTCCATGATTCTGACTCAGCATAGCCATAGATATGGTCAATACGTAGTCACTGGTCTCGTTTGTGTTGCATCTAGCCCTAAAGTGAAGTAGACTCCAACTGTTACACTTATTTATTTTATTTATTTATTTTTTTATGATTCTGGCTCAGCTTACCCTGAGGGTGGGGCCGGGGATCGAACCGTAGTCCCTGTGGTTACCTAAAATTTCCTAGGCAGGTGCTTTAGACCACTGAGCCATCTCATCGGCCCTGTAACATTTGTTTTCAAGCATGTTTAAGATAGGATATATTCAGTATCCTATGCTCCCTGTAGAAAGATCTAGTTCTTAATAATTGGTGTCCTTATCATCCTTGCCTTACACTCCATTAATACCACACACCTTTGGGCTGGGGAGATGGCTCAGGGGCACAAGTGCCGGTCTGGTAAGTGCAAGGGACTGAGTTGGATCCCCAGTTCTGGAAAAGAAAAGGAAAAAAAAAAAAGAAAAGAAAAGAAAAGAAACTACATACCTTTGATAGACAGGTAAAGCCAAATCTAGATTACAAGTTCAGCCTAGCCATTGCCAATGAAAGCCCTTCTCAGTATTCATCTCAGACTGAGAAGTTTATATCTGTAATCCATGGACAAGTTATTGGGATCCTGTCAAGTTAATTCCAATTTACCATATGCATTGCACACCATGGTGAGAAGAAAGACACTGAGGCAAATCTGTAGTCATGAGGAGCCAAGGGGTCCTAAGTGCAGTCATGATGATGGCTATGCAGAACAAAGGCCTCATCCCAGAGCTGAATCCAGGTTTTACACATCAGGAAGGAAGGAGTGGCTTGAGCATGAGTGACTGTGTGACTGGCAGGAAGTAGGTGAGTCCTGTGAGCTGGGCTAGGTAGCAGGCCTGGAATTGCCTCTGCAATATCCAGAGAGAAGGATATGCAGAGAGTAGCCTGTGCTACATAACTGGGATAGTATTTAGTGTTTTGTGGTCAGGGAAAGTACAAGGAAAAAGTCCTAGCCAGCTCTGTACATATTAATACCTGGAAACAGGGTCAGGCTCAGCAAAACGAGAGGCAGTGCGCCTCTTGCAGGGAGAGTTACCCAGGTGGTCCTCCACAAATTAATGCAAAGATTATGCTAAGATGTGTATCACTTTGTATATACCACAGCACTCAAGGACATTTTATTAAAGGGCCTGGACTGTGATTTTAATAAATAAATCTAATCACTGTCTTTTAATAATATGTTAAAATGCCATATCCTCGGGTTTGAGATACATTGCAATTGTTTTCTGGTCAATGAAGTAACCTAACTGATAAATATCTGTCTCTATAAATACTATACAGGCATCCACTTTTTCAAAAAAGTTGGAACAAAATCAATGCAATGCCAAAGAAAAGCCATAAAAAAAGGTATACATTTACATTGCTCCAGTATAAACTTAAGCTCTAAATTCTTTCATTTTAATGTCTTTTAAAATAAATTTTGTATCATCAATTTTTTCTTCTTATCAACCTTTTACATTTAGATTTTAATAAGGAAAGGGAGGGAAAGAATTGCAGGATGATTAAGACATGTACAGAAAAAGTGAGAAGTGAAAGAAGTGCAAATATTGTGGTATCCCAGTAGGAAGAGGCTCTCTGACTGCCCGCCAACCTAGAATTTCAGAAAAGGAAACATGGCCCAGTACAGTTTAGAAGCCTTAGGCACTCCCCTGAGGGAATAGTAGGCAGGGTTGAAGGGGAGCCACCATTGTTTCAGGGGTTATGGGAAAGCATTTCTGGATGCTGTGAGTCCTCTGAGGGAACTAGAAGCATTCCAGATGCTATCCCACCCAAATGGCCTCTACCTAGATGGCGTCAGCTGTGGAACAGTTTGTATCTCGCCCTTCTATCTGAAGAGAGTAGAAGCCAGCAGCAACATGAGGCCAGGGCAGCATGCTGACTGCCTCACGTGATGTCAGGTAAATGCTTTAAAATATATGAAAAAGCCAGTTGGTGCTGGCTAAAGCAAAGAAATGGAATGGCCTCCCCACCACAGCGTATAGCTCAGTATGGGGACCAGAGTGTTCTCTACAGAGAAATAAATTATCTATCCCCACACTCTATAGACAACAACACTTTCTGGAGAAAACTCCAATAACCCTCCCTCCACTCAGGTCACTGTGGCATCTACTGGAGGCCTGTACGTATTCTCCTGAATCAGTCCTGTATTTGCGTCATATACCGGCTTGATCCTGCTCTTCTGGACCCCATCCCGATGAATTCGATGGCCAAGTAGTTCACTAGAGCCCAGTGGTCAGGGGCATTGTATTAGTTACTTTTTGCTCGTTGCTGGGACAAATACCTGACACTCAAAATGAAGGAAGGAAAGGTTTATTTAGCTCACAGTTCATGGAGGTTTCAGTCCATATTTGGTTGGCCCAAGGATGAGTGGAGCAGGGCAGAGAGCATCCAGTTCATGGTGGCAGAACAGCAGCAAAATGGTGGCAGAGGCAGCCAACCAAACAGGGCAGCAGAGCAGCAGCACCAGCTCGAGCTCCAGTCTGTCTCTCTGTCTCTCTTTATATTACATTCAGGCTCTCCACCTTAGCTCCCGCCCTAGGCTACATCCATAATCCCAGAAGTACTTCCACCCATAATCCCATCAGTACTAAAACCCACAATCCCAGGGATCATGGACCAAGTCTCAAACTCTAGAAGTCCCCGCCCAATGACTCCATGAGGCTTTGGGGGGACAACTAGACATAAACCATAACATTCCTCCCCTGGACCCCCAAAGTCTCATACATATCCCTTTTTACAAAAGACATTTTAATCCATCTGGAAGAGCTGCCAAAGTCCCAATAGTTTCAGCATTGCTGAAAAGTCCGAGTCCCACATTTCCTCGAAGATCCAAGGCAAATTTTCATCTGTGAGCCCCTGTACAATAGAAGAGTCAAACATATCCAACACTCAAAGGCATAAGATAAACATTACAATTCCAAATGTTGCAAACAACAGGGTAATACAAAACATTGGGACCAACACATGTCCAAAATCCAGCAGGGTAAACATTAAATCCCATAGTTCCAACTGGAGAATCCGAAGCAGTCTGCACTGAGTTGTGAGCATCATGCAACTCTGGCCTACAGCACTCTTGGTGATAATTCCCATGGCTTCTCTCTTAGGCTGGCTTTGCTCCCTCTTAGCACTATCCACATTCTTGGCTTTTCCAAACTTCTGGGGTTCCCACTGAATTGGCTTCTCACTCTCTGCTTCACACACTGCCCTCTCAGGAGCACACTGCCTGGCCTCCCAGGCCTTCTTCTGAAATCGAGGTGGAAGCCTTCTTAAACTAACAGCTCTTGCATTCTGAATGCACCTAAAACCAATGCCACGTGGATGACGCCAGGGTCTGCTGCCAGCTGGAGCCGTAGCCAGGCTACCTTCTCTCTTGCTTGTAGGGGTGGAGTGCCTGGATTGATGAACACTCTGACCTTGATTCCTAGGAGCAAATTCTCCATGCCGGCGCCATTTTGGAACCTGGTTTGGCCGCTGCCGCCATTCTGGTACTTGGGTCTCTGTGGCCTTCTTCTCAAGGCAAAGCCTCTCTCCTTTGCTATGAAATGTCTCTTGAAAGATTAATCAGTCCGCCATGCTTAATCTCAGTCTTAGGCAAAGTCTCTGGGCACGAGCAAAATTCCGAAAGACTTTCAGCCAATCCATAGCAGACATCATCTGGAGTCCAATGACCAATGCTGTCCTTTTTTCCAGCAGAAACCTCCTCAGCCTGATCTTTACAGGCAGGCCTTCTGTCAGTCTTCTGGTCTAAGCTCTGACCAAAATCGCCCAAGCTGAACAGCCGAAGCCATTCTACTGCTTTGTTTTTAGCTTACATCTCTGAACCTTTCCTATCTCTTCCCATAAGCCATTTCCAAAAGCTTATAATCCACATTGTCAGGTATAGTCACAACAACGACCCCACTTCTCTGGTACCAAGTTCTGTATTAGTTACTTTCTGCTCGTTGCTGGGACAAATACCTGACACTCAAAATGAAGGAAGGAAAGGTTTATTTAGCTCACAGTTCATGGAGGTTTCAGTCCATATTTGGTTGGCCCAAGGCTGAGTGGAGCAGGGCGGAGAGCATTCAGTTCATGGCGGCAGAACAGCAGCAAAATGGTGGCAGAGGCAGCCAACCAAACAGGACAGCAGAGCAGCAGCACCAGCTCGAGCTCCAGTCTGTCTCTCTGTCTCTCTTTATATTACATTCAGGCTCTCCACCTTAGCTCCCGCCCTAGGCTACATCCATAATCCCAGAAGTACTTCCACCCATAATCCCATCAGTACTAAAACCCACAATCCCAGGGATCATGGATCAAGTCTCAAACTCTAGAAGTCCCTGCCCAATGACTCCATGAGGCTCTGGGGGGACAACTAGAAATAAACCATAACAGGCATTAAACCATCACTTCTCACATTAGTGTGTTTCAGGGCCTGCTGAGGAGCTCGGTGTCTAAACTCTGATCTAGTAGCTCTGAGAATTTGTATTTCCGTGTATTTTGCCAGTGTTGCTGACCACTGGGGGTGAGGACTATCCTATCAAAAGCCACTTGATTTGGCCAGTCAAGAGTTGACATAGCAGCTGGGGTAATTTCCCTAAATACTCCTACTGCCAAACAATGGGTGAGGACCCAAAAGGATGTGTGCAGGGGTGACTGTCCTCTTCACTGCCATGTCCACACAGCCCTCAATTTGAGTCTGTTTTCTGTGACCAAGACTTCCAGCTCTGAGCCTGACATGGACCAGTTGTTTAGGCCCAAACAGAATGATTTCCTGTCTCCTCTCCAGTCCTGTGCTCCTCAATGAGCACACACAAAGTACCAGGTAGGGTGCTGCATATTCTGCTATGGCAACTGTATGAAGTTCAGTGTGTGTGTGTGTGTGTGTGTGTGTGTGTGTGTGTGTGTGTGTGTGCATTGCATGAAGGTTTAGTTGTCTAGCGCATAGTTCTTTCCTTATTTCAAGGAATGCCTCAGATGGATCGTGTGTCTCTGTGGATTCTGCTTTAGGAACCCTTGGGTAGCTTCTGGATTCTGAATTCCAGACAAGCTCTCTAGAGAGGTCCATGTTTTCCGCTCTCACACCTTCTCCTCACCCTCTCTTCTTTGGTCATGTTCACTCCTCATCCAGAACACCCTCCTCCATTCAAATCCATACCCAGAGTTCTTCATACGTTTCCTTAAAACAGAGTGACTACTTTGATCAACTGGGAAGTGACTACAGGCAATAGCGCCTAGTCACATCTTTTACAGGGAGTCACATTCTTCTATGGTCAAGTTCTGGGGTTTGGGTGTGGAGGGGACAAAAACACAGCAACATGGGATTAGGATTCCAGGCATCTTGGAGGAGTCAGAGTCCTCTTGGCTGAGGATTTGGTTCTAGGGAAATGACCAAGATGTATTATAAAAAGCCTCATATGATATTGAGTTTAGTGTGTGTGTGTGTGTGTGTGTGTGTGTGTGTGTAGGGGAGGTGTTTTCATTCTAACATGATCTTTGTTCTTTGATTAATGTTATCAGAACAATCTAGATAGATATAATGGTTACTTTCATCACAAGAAACTTGCACCTGTACATGATGTATCCTGCTCCTTCTTTCCTTCACATTCCCTTAGCCTACCTCCAACTCCTTCTTATTCACAAAGGCTTTCTTTCTACTTTTTTCTTCTATTCCTTTTTTGTTCCTTTTTTCCTTTCTCCTCTCCCTTCCCTGATTCCTCTTCCCAGTTGAACATTCTTTTCCTAATTCATAGTATCTACTTTTTATTACAGACCTTAGATACACTTTTAGTTCGTCACACCAGATAAATTATGTGACATATACAGATGTATTTGTGATTTATTTCACTTAATCGTATGGTCTCAAGGTACATCCTTTTGCCTGTTTCTCAACTATATCCTTCTTTGTGGCTTAGTAATACTCCATCTTAAAAAATCTGTATTTTATTTTTATTACTTTTAATAAGAAATAACAATATGACAGTTTCAAAACGCATTAGTAGTACATTCACAATAATTGATACAATGCATATTATTATCCTCATAGTTATACAGAGCACAGAGTGTAGACGTGATAAATTTTCTAATTGATATTGGTAAAAAAATTTCTTCTCTTTGAACTAAGAGAAAGTAGTTGTATACATAAATCAATGTTCCACACTTGCAGTGAGTTACTGGTGAAACTGGCAATGCTGGAAGTTGTTGATTTAAGCCTTTTACAGCTTAGCATACTAATCTAGTTTTACATTTTATGCCTTGTGGTTAAACTTTTCTGCTGGGTGGATAAGGACATGTTAAAGCAAGACCTGTATAACAAAACATGTAACTTCTGTATCTGTCAACGTCAGTCAAATCTCCTCAGGATTAAGTTTGAAACCATGTACAGTGCTTTGTAAAACTGTTGAAAGTGTCAGCTGTCTGGGTGAGTCATGGTCATTGCTTGACCAGTTTGCTCTCTGTGAAAGCCCAAGAGAATGTTTTCTCTCTAGGTGACTCTCCTTAGGCACACCTCACTCCCTTTCCTCTGTGGCCCCATAATCTCCTTAAACAGAAAATTTGGGAAATGACTGAGTTATAGGATGTTACAACACGAGTTCTGTTCTGCCCTGAGTCCTCACTGATATTTAAGGTCTAGAGCCAAAATATTAGCTGTCCTTGTAGCTCTTGTTTTTCTCTAATTTTGGTCTGGAACTTATATTCTTAGCCCTCCAGAAGAAAAGCTTAGTGATACTATTACTCTATAACATGAATATTTGAGCTTAACATCACTGTCTTTCTGAATATCAAACATCTTAGACTTAACTTCAAATTGGTATTTTCCACCAATCATTGATATTCTAATAAATCTTATACAATGTGATACAAAGAATTACACAATTTTTCATAGACATTTAGAAATCTAAGGATGTACAAAATTGGAGCCTGTCAATCCTACGACATTTTGCCTAGTCTCTTACTCTCACTTAATACCCTTTTTTTTTGTTTTTTGTAAACCATTCATTTACTTGACGAGAGAGTGTAGCAGCAACTGAAAATACAGTAGAAGTAGTACACATCTAAAAGACCAGAATGACAGGCATCCCAAGCATAGTTTTAGTGTTGCACATTGCTATCATCAATGTGAAAAAAACCTTTGAAGGTTCTTAGGACCATTATCTAATTCATCCTGTGTATATAAGTGCATAGGTTTGATCCTACTATGTTTCCTCTCTTTTCTGCTTCCAGTCAGTGTGTTGTTTAACCCATAAGTCTTTGATTTTCATTCAGCTGTGTTATGAGTTTCCATCTTTATTTCTTCTTTTGAGTTCTTACACTAGGGAGACTATGATATTTACATGTGTATGTCTGGTTTACTTCACTTATGAGTATATGTTCGAGATACATCCATTTATATATGATGTCTTCTAGTTTATTATTCTTTGTAGTGGAGTAATATTCCATTGTATAACAATACTGCATCTTTTTCAACAATTCATCAGATAATGGGAATTTTGACTGCTTCCAAGATTTGGCTAATACACATTATGGTGCTATAAACATAGGTGTACAGATATCACTATAGTATGATGTTTTCAGTTCTTCTGGGAAAATTCCCAGTAGGGGTTAGCTGGATTGAGTAAGATTTCCAGTTCTAGCTTTTTAAGGATCCTCCACACAGCTTTCCATAATGGTTGCACCAGTATGCATTTCCACCAGCAGTGGAGAAGCGTTTCTTTTTCCCCACAGCCTCTCCAACATTTGTTGTTGGTCGATTTCTTTGTGATAGCCATTCTTTCTGGGGTGAGACAGTATCTAAGTGTTGTTTTAATTTGCATTTCATGAATGGCTAGCAATGTGGAGCATTTCTTCATGTATTTATACGCTGGTTGAATTTTTTCTTCTGAGAAGTATGTGTTCATCTCAGATGCCCATTTCTGGATTGGGTCTTTGAATTTTGGGACCTTAATGGTTTTTAGTTCTTTATAAATTCTAGGTAGAACACCTTTGTCTGAGTACTTATTAGTTAAAAATATTTTTGAAATTTGTGGGTTGTCTTTTCACTGTGTTCATAGTTTCTTTTGATGTGCAGAACTTCTTAGTTGGAGGAGGTCTCACTTGTTGATTCTTTCAAGTGTTAAATGTGCAGTTTGATTTTTTCCATCAACTGTTTGCCTACCCGATGTCTTGATGTCTTCAAGATTTTCTCTCACTTTCTCTTTCAGGAGATTTAATGTTTCTCTTTTAGTATGCAGATCTTTAATTTGTTTTGACTTTAGTTTAGTGTATGGTGATAGACCTGAGTCAAATTTTAGTTTTCGGCATGTAGAGAGCCAGTTTTTGCAGCACCATTTGTTAAAGAGGCCACCTTTCTTACAGTAAGCATATATGGCCCCTTTGTCAAAGATAAGTTGGCTGAGTGTGTTTTTATTTACTTCTGCATCTTCTATCTATTTCACTGATCCTCAGGTCTATTTTTTTTCTTTTTTCTTTCTTTCTTTTTTTTTTTTTTTTTTTTTTTTTTTTTTTTTTTTTTTTTTTTTTTTTTTTTTTTTTTTTTTGCCAATACCATGCTGATTTTAATCACTGCAGCTTTGTAGTATATAACTTTAGGTCAGGAACTATAATGCCTCCTGCCTTATCTTTGTTGCCAATATTTTCTTTACCTATTCATAAGTTGATGGGAATTTGAGTTGTTTCCAAGATTTAGCTGCTATAAACTGTTCTGCTATATGCATATTTCACTGTAGTGTGTGACTTCTATCTTTTAATTCTTTAAGGCAGATACCAAGAAGTGAAATAGCCAGGTTAAATGGAAACTCTTTTCTTTTTTTTTAAAGCTTCTCTCTTTTCTTCTAACTCTTTACTTTATTTGTATTACTTTTAATAAGAAATAACAATATGATACTTTTGAGGGACTGGCGGGATGGCTCAGTGGTCTAAAGCACCTGCTTGGGGAAGCTTGGGTGGCTTCAGGGACCGCGGTTCGATCCCTGGCACCACATGCTGTGCCAGCCTTGCCCTCAGGGTGTGCTGAGCCAGCCATAAAAATGAGTCAATAAACAAAGGTTCTGAAACAAGAATAATAAAAAAAATAATATGGTACTTTCAAAACACGTTAGTAGTACATTTGCAATAATTAACACATTGCATATTGTTGTCCTCCTACTAGTTATGAAGAACACAGGGTATGGACATGATAAATTTTCTAATCAATATTGGTAAGGAAAGAAATAAAGAAGAAATTTTTTCTTTGAACTGAGAGAAAGTAGTTGTATACATAGTCCAATGTTCCTTATTTGCATTGGGTTAGTGGTAAAACTGGCAATGTTGGAGACTGTTGATTTAAGCCTCTTACAGCTCATCATACTAATACAGCTCTGCATTTTATGCTTCATAATTAAGCTTTTCCGCTGGGTGATCAAGGGCAAGTTAAAGCAAGACCTGTATAACAAAACATCCATGTTTTGTGTCTTTCAAGGTCAAATCCTCTCAGAGTTAATTTTGGAACCAAGCACAGTGCTTTGTAGAACTGTTGTCAGTGTCAGCCATTGGTATGAGTCATGGCAATTTCTTGACCAGTTTGCTTTCTGTGAAAGCCTGGGAGAATACTTTTTTTTTTTGAGTCTCCACACTGATTTCCACAGTAGTTATATATATATCACCACTCACACTATTTACCCAATAATATAAAAAACCTTCCTTTTCCCCCACAGCCTCACCAGCATTTATTTTTTTCTTTTTTCTTTTTCTTTTCCTTTTTCTTTTTCTTTTTCCTTTTCTTTTTCTTTTTCTTTTTCTTTTTCTTTTTCCTTTTCCTTTTCCTTTCCTTTCCTTTCTTTTCCTTTCCTTTTCTTTTCTTTTCTTTCTTTTTTTTTTTGTAAATGGTTTCACTACTGACTCATAGTGATCCTCCTGCTTGTACCTCCCAAGTGTTTGGATTACAGGTGCGTGCCACCATACCGAGACTCCATCGCCAGCTCAGCATGATCGAGAGCAAGGCTGGCGTGGCAGGTGGGGCCAGGCAGTGAACCCTGGCCTCTGTGCTTCCCTAAGCAAGTGCTTAATCAGGGAAGTTATACTGCCAGCCCTCTCACCAACATTTATTGTTAGTAATAGCCATTCTTTCTTGAGTGAGATGGAATCTCTATGCTATTTTAATGTGCATCTCCCAAATAAGCAGCGATATAGAAACTTTTTCAAATGTTTAATTGACCTTTCTTTTTCTTCCTTGGAGATGCATCTCTTGGTTTGCGATGTTCATGTTTTGATTGGGTCATCAAAATTATGCTTTTTGTTTGTGTGTTTGTTTTTAGTTCTTTAAAATGTTTGATATTGGTCCTTTGTCTGGGAAACAGTGGGAAAACTTTTTTCTGTGTTTTCTTTTCTCTGGGAAAAAGTTTTTAACAAGATTCCAGTTGTTGATTCTTTGTAATATTTCCAGTGTGATCAGGATCTTGTTAATAAAGTTTTTGCCGAAACCTATGTTTTCAAGAGTTCTACCTATTCTATCTTCCAGGAGATATAGTGTTTCTTTTTTCATACTTACATCTCTGTTTCATTTTCATGTTAGTTTACTATGTGGTGAGAGACATGGGGGTAATTTTAGTCCTTGGGCTGTAGAAAGTCAGAATTTACAGGAACATATATTATAAGGTCTGCTTTCCAGTAAGGGTGTTTGATTCCTTTGTCAAAGGCAAAGTGGTTGAATGTGTGTGGATTTCTTTCTGCATCTTCTGTTCTATTTCCCCTTGGGCCTGTTTTTTTAAGCAATACTAGGCTGTTTGCGTCACAGTAGCTTTGCAGTATAGTTTCAACTCAAGGAATGTGCTGTCTTTGGTCTTTCCTATGTTACTGACAGCCCTTTCTGCTACTCTAGTTCTCTTATGGTTGCATAATATTTTTTTTTTCAGAATGATGGATTAAACTCAGGATCTTGGATTTGTCAGGCAGGCACTTGTACCCCTGAACTATTTCCCTGGCCTCTGCTTTCATAATAATTTTAAGATTTTTTTTTCTAATTCTTTAAGGTATTCTGTTGGTATTTTGATAGGGATTGGATTAAACTTATATAGCAATTTGAAAGTATGGCCATTTCACTATATTGATTTTCCTATCAAAAAAGCAAAGCATCTTCCCATTTTCTGATATCTTCTTTGAATAGTTTTTACAGCATATTGATGTTTTCAGTGTAAATGTTTTTGCTTGCTTAAGTTGATTCTTAAGGATTTCGTATTTTTTGATGCTTTGTGAAAGTCAGTACGTACTCTATAAATTTCTTATGGGATTCAGCAGTGAGTCTATCAGGTCTCTTGCTCCTTTGTTAGTAGGGTTTAATTACATCTTCAATGTTATGGGCTGATACTGGGTTTTTAGGACATTTATATCTTATTGGTTCAGCTCTGCTAATTTCTATGCATCTAGGAATCTGACCACTTCTGTGGTTTTTATGTTATTAGAGTACAAATTCTCAAAGTAGTATAAGATATCCTGTGAATTCACATCTTTCACTCCCAATTGCTTAGTTTTGAATAGTTTCTTCCCTTTTTTGATACAGGTTACTAGTATCAAAATTGTCTTCTCAATTTGATTTCATATTTTAGAAAACTAACTTTTCAGTTCATTGATTTTTGTAATTTTTTTTTTTAGTCGGGATTGCATTAATTTATGTTCTGATTTTATAATTTGGTCCCTCACATAAAGTTTGAGCTTGTCTTACTCTTCTTTATCTAGGAGTTTGAGGTTCATTATAAGGTTGTTTATTAGAGCTCAGGATGTTTTTCTGATGTGTGTTTTCACCTCTATAAATATCTTTATCTGGTAGGACTACTTTCATTTCATCCCATAAGTTCTAATATGTCCTATTGACATTCTCACTTAATTGTAGAAACTATTTAATTTCTTCTTTAATTTCATCTGTGACTCATTGATTGTTCAGGAGAGTGTAATTTAATTTTAATCTGTTTATGTGATTTTTCTAAGTTCTTCTGCATTTGAGTTTCAACTTCATTGCCCAATGGTGTTGGATAATTTCATTTCCTTTGTTTTAACTTAAAGGATTTTCTGTGAGCTAGTATGTGGTCTATTTTGGAGACTGTCCAGTGGAAAGCTGAGTAGAATATATATTCAGATGTTGTGGGGTGAAACAGTCTATAGATATTGACTAAGTCTATTTGCTCATGGGTCATGTTCAGCTATGATATTTTTGTCAAGTTGGTCTGTCTCTTTGTGACAGTGGGATATTGAGTTTTTCCCATGACAACTGTGTTAGTGCTTATTTGATTTTTCATGCCCACTAATCTTATTTTGCTCTTCTTTGTTTATATATTTGTGTGTGGTGTTATTTGGTGCATATGTATCTATGATTAATCTCTTCATCTTGAAGTTTTCCCCTAACAAATATGTCATGACTTTCTTCATCTCGTTTGATCAGTCTTGAAGTGATCTCTTAAAAATCATTTTGTCTGTTTTTCTCATCTGCAGATATAATACCTGTTTTTGCTGTTTTCCAGATTCCTGTCCTTGAAGTATTGTTTGCCATCTGTTGAATTTTAGTCCATGAATTTCTTTTTGCACTACATGTGTTTCTGTATTCGACATATTGTTGGATCCTGTGTCTTGATATATTTTCCAGTCTGTTTCTCTTGATTGATGAACAGCAACTATATCCAGTGATGGTGATAATTAACATGTATTGGTTTATTCTTGGCATATTATTTCCCCATTGCTTAGTCCCTGTATTTTGCTTCTGTTTCATTGCTTTGCTTGCATGATGGAGTCTTTCTATTTGTGCTCTTAGAATTGTATTCTTCATTTTCTCTTTCCAAAATATATTTTAGAAAATTTTAAAGAGCTGTCTTGCTGGTCATGAATTTCTTCAGCTGTTCTTTGTCATGGAAGTATCTTATTTCTTAATGGACTTTGAAAGATAGCTCTGTAGATTACACTGCTCTTTGTGGGAGATTTCTATGTCTCATAACTCAAAGTACCTCACTCCAACCACTACTTATCTTAGGGATTTGTGTCGAGACTTCTGCTATGATTCTGACCGCCTTTTCTTTATTAATAATTTATTTGTTTTCTTTAACAGATCTTAGTATTCTGTTCTTGTGCAGAATAATCAATACTGATCTGGATTATAATACATGTCTTGGCATAGATTTATTATGGTCATGGCTAAATGGATTTATCTGTACGTCAAATTCTTTTACTATGCATAGTTTTCTGCCATTTTGTGAACAGGTATTTTTAAAATGTCATTTCTGCTCCCTCTTGCTTTTTCATTGAATTTGATCAATCTTATTTTGTTCTACTTTGCATCATCTTCCAGCTATTGGATTGATTTTTATGGTTTTTTGCTATTTCAAAGAAATGTTTCCCTTCATGATTGCTAACCACATCCTTTGTTCTAGATCTGATGTTCTGTTCTCATTTTGTGACACTCAGATGTGTAAAAGCTCAGCATAATTTCAATTTCCTGCATATCTGCTTGAGTCTGTTTTATAGATTTCATTTCTTTTCTAAATTGAGCTATCACAGATTCTATCATTTTTCAAAGCTCCTCTACCTTGTATCTATGACTAATCGAAGTTCACTGAGAAAATCCTTCATTTAACTGTCTGTTTTTCTTTCTTCCTGTGATTTTATTTTATTTCATTTTATTTTTTGTAATTTTAGGGAAGGGTCTACAGGTTATTCAGAGTCGCATTACTAGATTGAGCTCATAGTGATCCATCTGCTTACAACCTCCCAAGAGCTTGGATTACAGGTGTGTGCCACCACACCCAGTCTCAATTGCCATCTCAGAGCACCCTGGGGGCAGGGCCAGCACATTAGGCTGGGGACTGAACCCTCACTGAGCTATTTGGCTGGCCCTTCCTGTGTGATTATTTCTTATCTGATTTTCTTTATAGGCTCATTCATCTTTTTTCACTCCTTGTAGTACAATTTCAGAAATTTCAGGTGGGTGGTTTCTGAGTTTCTGTATCTCATTGTTCTCTTGACTTGTCCTGATCTGGCTAGATTTCTGGGACTACATTTTGTTTCTTAATGTGGTCACTTTCTATTTTCTTTTCTTTCTTTCTTTCTTTTTTCTTTTTTTTTTTCTGTGTTGATGCTTGCAAATAGCTTATGATAGGTAGTTTTATCACTAGTATCAAGGCTTTCCTGGGAAGTATCTTTTTGTCTGATATACATTCCAAGTATAGCTCCATGTTAGCCTTTGTGTCTACCCCAAGATCTTACTTTCCCAATTTATTGGGGATGAGAAGTTGCTGTCTGTTTGACTCAGCTCCAAATCCTTTGTTGCTGGATTATGATAATGGTTCTGCTACAGTCACAGTGTCACCTTACAAGGAAGAATGACTCATTCCAACAAGCATGATACCCTGGCTAAATAACAGAATTAGCAATTAAAATAGCATTGATCAGCCTGGAAACTGACAAACTATGGTAATTTAATTTGTTAACTTTAATCATAGGAACTAGGGGTGGCAAGATAGTTCAGTGGACTAAGAGCTTGCTTAGGCAAGTGCATAGACTGAGTTTTGATCACTGGCACCGTAAGCTGTACGAGCCCCACCCCTGCGCATGCTGAGCCAGGGACTGAGTCCAGACATGTTGGTGCCTGCCTGAAATCCCAGTGCTGGGGAAGTTGAAAATAGGTGTCTCTCGATGAGTCTGAGCTGCAGAGAAAGACCCTGTATCATGGACACAAAAAAAGGAAGAGAGATAGTGGAGGTAAGAGAGACAAAACACACACAAAAAAAGAAGTACTAAAAATAAAATCCTAAACAACCAAAACGAAGCACAACAAAAGACAGAAAAAGAAACAGCAGATGGCGGTATAGCTCAGTGGACTAAGCGCTTGCTTACGGAAACACACGGGCCAGGGTTCGCTTTCTGGCCCTGCCTGTTGTGTCAGTCCCCCGCTCTTGAGTGTGCTGAGCTGGCGATGGAGCCCAGGTGTGGTGGGGCACACCTGTAATTGCAGCACCGGGGAGGTAGGAAGCAGAATGATCACTATGAGTCAGTAGTGAGGCCCTGCACAAAAATAAATAAATAAATAAATAAATAAATAAATAAATAAATAAATAAAACAAGGTAAAAGACAGTAACAACAAATAAAGTTCCTCTGTTGCACTTAGCTCTGTGGTAGTGTCCAAGATGAGGAGGCAGCATCTTCAGCCAGCACTTCTCTGGATGTTCCTCTGTGTCCTGTCCACATCCCCTATCCTGTCTGTCTCTGCTTTTCTCTCCTAGTTGCTGCGTCATCCACAGACAGACACAACTCAAGACCACTTCCCATCTTCTATATAGTTGACCCCTGCCAGCCCTTGTATAGCCTCCCCTGTTCCACTCCGCTGGAATCTCTCTCCTCTCACATCACTGCGAGTAGGGCAAGTGGAGTGCTGATTTTACCCCACCATGACTCTAGGCTGTGTAGTCCTGAGTCCCTCGCTCTTCTGTTACTTACTGGGAGGAAGGAAAGCTTTATAGTGCTGTTCTACTCCTTACCTTTACCACCACTGCCACTGTAGTTCCTAAGGTTGTTGCCTTTAGAGGTTCCAATGGGGTGCTATGGTTTCCTGGCTACTTGCTGTACATATGCTGGTTAAATTTGCTGCCAGGCTACAGCATCCTCTGTTCAAAGGAAGACAAAAGAGTTCTGGATGTCTTAAATCACAAATCTATCCAGTGTGGCTTGAGTTTGTCACACTATTGCAATCCACAAGTGTTTTATTTTGTTTTACTTGAGAATGGGTTATCTGCTCCATACTCAGACATAGGTCCCACAGGCAGACAGCTCTGTGTACTGCTTCAACATCTTATAAAGCCCTATACATGTTTCTATTGATCTAAAAGTCTTTTATTTCAGACTGATTTTGGTATCAGGATGCATGTCTGTACTGCTTGATATATTGTATCAACTGGAGAAGTTGAAAAGTTTAATTAAGTGAGTCAGCAAAGGTTCACAATTCTTAGCTTATAAACATCTCATCCTGTGCAATAGAAGGGCATGGACATTATGTGGTCTTACACCTTTATCCCCAGGGTAGTTCATTTATGTATAGGGAGGGGAAAGAAGCTGACTAGAAGTTGCAGCTTCTGACTTTCCCTTTTGTTCTTCACTGTTTTCTGCTGCTATGAATTGCTACACTCTGCCATGTGCCACTACCTGGGAGCCAGCCAAGTATAGACTGAAACTTCCACAAACTGTGAGCTAAATAGACATTTCTTTCCTTAATTAGGGTTGCTGTGTATTTTGTCCCAGCAAGTAAAAAGTAACTGAGACCGAATTTGGTACCAGGAGTGTGGTGGTTGCTGTGACTACTTGACCAGGTCCTTCAAGACTGCTTGGAAATGGCTCATAGGAAGAGACAGAAAAAGTTTAGAAGTGTTGCCTGCTAGCAAAGGGTTGGAATGTTTTTGGCTCTTCTGCATGTGTGATTCCAGTCAGAACTCAGAACAAAATGCTCTAAAGGCCAGCCTAAGGAAGCTACTGCTGGAAAGAAGGACTGCATTGATTGTTGGACTCCATATGATTTGTGTTATAGCTTGGCAAAAAGTTTTCTACATTTTGTTCCTATCCAGAGACTTTGCCTGAGTCTGAGATTAAGCACAGTGGGCTGATCATGCAAAGAAATCTCAAGGCAGTCAGATGTTGAGGCAGAGGCATGACCAGTGTTGGAGGTATTTTAGTCAGATATATACTGAAAGTCAAGAGTAAATAGCCCAGCAGGATGATTTAAAATGTTTAGTTTGTCCAGAAAGGAAAATCCCAAGAAGGCTTTGGACTGCAAAGATAGAGCTAAGATCTCAATTGCCAAGAAAGAATAGGAGATGTCTGGAGGGTATCGCAGGAGGAGTCAGGCTCTTGCCCTTTGCAGCTTCTGAATTGCAAAAGTGAGAGACTTTGTTTTGAGGAGAAAGCTACAGAGCCCCTTTTTCCAAATTGGAGGCAGCAGCCAGACAAGGTTCCACAGTGGCAACAGCATAGAGAATTCATTCCTGAGAGTCAGGGTCAAAATTCTCAGCCATTCAAGCATTCAAACCTTACAGCTAAAAGAGAAATAAAAGCCTGGTTACTACTCCAGCTAGCAGCAGACCTTGGCTTCATCCACATGGCATTGGTTTTAGGCACATTCAAAACACAAGAATTCTCAGGTTACAAAGGCTTACTCCTAGATTTCAAGAGGCTTGGGAGTCCAGGCAGTGTGTCCCTGAGAGAGAAGTATGTAAAGCAGAGGGTGAAAAGCCTATTCAGTGACAACCCCAAAAGTCTAAAAAAAATTGTTTTTGAAAATCATGGATTGTCTGAAAAAAATTACAAGAATAAAACAAAGCCATCCCCCACCAAAAGCCATGGGTGTTACTACCAAAATGCCATAGTGGTGGAGCCATATAAGGCTTTTAGAACTGACAACTCATTACAAGATGCTTCAGATGTTCTACATAGAACCATGGGACTTAATATTTGCCTTGCTAGATTTTGGACTTGTTTTGATCTCAGTGGTTTATATCCTCCTGTGTATACCTTTTGATATTGTAATGTTTCTCTTGTGCCTTCAACTGTTGAAAATGTTTAACTTTTCATTTTTATAGGGGCCCACAAAGAAGAGTTTGCCTTAGACTTGGGACTTGGACTTTTTAGCAATCCTAAAACTGTTCGGAATTTGGCAGCTTTTAAAGATGGACTAAAATGTCTTTTGCATAAAAGAATGTGCATGAGTCTTTGGGGGGATGCACAGGAGCAAAATATCATATTTCTAATGTAATACAATGTTCAAGTTGTGAAATCTTAATCAGCATGTCTATGTGCCCAAAAGCTGGCTTAAGAAAATGTCTGGTTGCCAAGTAGACAAGAGGTGGATTGTACTAGTTGACACATTGTGTCAACTTGAGAAGTTTAGAAATTTAATTAAGTGACTCAGAAGAGAGCCAGGATTCTTAGTTTGTAAACAGCCTCCTCCTATGCAAGAGAATGGTACTGACACTATGTGAGTTCTACACCCCCAGCCTCAGGGTACTTGTTTATAATATAAGTAGAGAAAGGTGGGCTAAAAGCTACAGCTGCTGCCGTTCCCTTTGCTCTTTGTTGTTTTCTGCTGCCATAAACTGCTGCTCTCTGCCATGTGCCACTCTGCCTGGCAGCCAGCCAAATATAGACTAAAACCTCCACAAACTGTGAGCTAAATAAACCTTTCTTTCATTAATTTGGGGTGTTGAGTATTTTGTTCCTGTGAGTCAAAAATAATGGAGACAATGACCCTCCCTTTGTTCCAGTTACTTGTTGTTTTAGATAATTTTATCTGAGTGACTCCAACATGGCTCCTCCTCAACAGAGGAGGTTGTTCAATATCTCTAATAGGGTCTTGCTTAAATAATTCGAACACACTACAGGGAAAATTGCCATTGACCACAAAAACATTATGCCATGAATGATTCCTTGATTTATAATATATGAGTCCTGGCCTGGGAAGGGAACATGTTGGCTGTGACTCATGGAGGAATTTGTTGTTGCTCTCAGGCCTCCCTTTTGAGTATATTTTGCTTAAAATGTTTAATATAGAAGTCACAGGAGACAGTGGAAATGAATCACTTCCAGGCCTCCAATGATAGCAATGAATTATCCTCAGGAGAAACAATCCCATTTAGGCAGTCAGGAGGGTCCATTCAGACAATGACAGTGTAATTACAGCATTAGGCCACACAGCACTGGGCCAGGCCGGATGATGTATGGCTTCAGTGAAGTAGAATGGAGTAAGAGTCCTTGGCAGCCACGGCTAAGCCTTCCTTGATTATCCAATATCAAATTGGATTTTCTCAAGAATGAGGCAAAGTGCTGCTGTGAGTCTGCTTAAGGCATATGGGGTGCTAAAGCAGTGCTTGCCACATGGTGCAGATTAAAGAAAGAGAAAGAGAAACCAGGTGAGAGCACTATGCCCCTCCAGTAATGCCAACAGTCGTGTGAGCAAGAGGAAATGAAACTGGAGGGAATATACACTCGCTGCTACCATGCATTGAGGGGAATGACATTGAACATCCGATCTGAGGTCTGCCATTCAAGGGAGGGGATGAGGTCAGAAGTCCATGCCCATGAATTAAAACTACAGTGAGAGGGAAGGTGTACAAAGTCGGTAGTCTCCTGGCACCAAACGATGTAGGAAGGAAAAGGGAAGGAAAGAGAGTGGCACATGGATGTCAGTAGTCAAGATGGAATCAGGAGCAGACCATGTGTTTTTTTTTTTGTTTTGTTTTGTTTTGTTTTGTTTTGTTTTTTACTAATTATAATGAGAAGTAAATAGCAACGAGACAGTTTCAAAACAGGTTAGTGGGACAATTACAATAATTAATACATTGCATATTGCTGTCTTCATAGTAGTTGTTCAGAATACAAGATACAGACATGATATCTTTTCTAGACACTATTAGTACAAATCTTTCTTCTCACTGAACTAAGAGAAAGCAGCTGCGTGTCTATCCTATTTTTTTTGGCTACAAGATGTTCCTTCATTTATATCCCTTCTTTTGTTTTGTTTCGTCAGAGATGGATGTTCCATTGCCATTCAAATACTTCAGTGCATGAATTCAGCAAAATAACCCTATATACTCCAGTACTCCATAAAGTAGTGGGTTATCATTAGAAATGGTAATGTCAAAAGTTGCTGATTTGAGCTGTTTCCACCTTATTATATTAAAATGGCTTTATTTTTTATATCTCATGGTAAGACTTTTCTGCTGGATGATTAAGATCAAGACAGAGCAAGACCTATATAAAAAATAGTTACTTATGTAGCTGACAAGTTCAATTAATCCCCTCAGGATTTACTTTGAAATGATGTATATCAGTTTGTAGATCATTTGTCAGTGTCAGCCATCTGGAAGAGTCACAGCCATTGCTTCACCAGTTTGCTCTATGTGAAAGACTGAGAGAATGTTTCCTCTCTATGTGATTCTCCTTAGACAAACTGTACATTGTTGATCTCTTTCCTCTATAGCCCGGTAATCTCCTTGGACAAAAACTTGGAACACCACTGAGTTCTAGGATGGTACATTATAAGTTCTCTTATGTCCCAAGTCTTCACTGGCCTTGAGAAGCTTGGGCCAAAATATTGGCTATCTTTTTTTTTTTTTTTTTAGAATTTTTTATTTTATTTATTATTTTTATTCTTGTTTCAGAACCTTTGTTTGTTTATTCATTCATTTTTATGGCCGGCTCAGCCCACCCCGAGGGCAGGGCTGGTGCAGCATGTGGTGCCGGGGATAGAACTGCGGTCTATGAAGCCACCCAAGCTTTCCCAAGAAGGCGCTTTAGACCACTGAGCCATCCCGCCGGGCCCCAATATTGGCTATCTTTGTAATCCTTCTTTTTCCCTTTTTTTTTTTTTTTTTGAAAACTTAAGGTAGTAACCCTCCAGAACAGAAGCTTAATGATGTTATTGCCTTACAATATAGGGCACTTGAGCTTAATATCACTATCTTTTTGAATATCAAATGCCTTAGATATAACATGGAACAGGTATCTATCAACGATCATTGATATTCTAAACTTTAAATCCCCAAAGTATGTGAACCAAAAATTACACATTTTTACATAGAAACTTAGGAATCTAACCATATGAAAAATTGTAACAGGATAACCCTATGGCATTTTTTCTGGTATATTGATTGTTTTTATTACCTTCTTAAAAAACAAACATTTACTTGAGAGAGAGTATAGCAATAATTGATATGATATTAGAAGCAGCATGCATTTTGAAGGCCAGAATGACAGGTATAGCAAGCATGGTTTTCATATTACACACTGCTATCCTCAGTGTAGTTGCTTAGTTCACAGATATCAGCATATATCATTGCTCAGGGTGAGAACTCTACCAATTAACTGCCAATTTTAAAAACCTGACAGAGATTCTTAGTATCATTGTGTTAACCATCTTGTGTGTATAAGTGTAGGGTTTTGTCCGTGCCATGTTTCATAATATTTCTCCCTACTCACTCTTCATTGTTTAATCCTTAAGTTCTCACTTTTTCATTTGACAGTCTAGTCATGTGACTGGCATTTTGGTTGTTTTCAAGATTTGGCTATCACAAATTGTGCAGCTATAAACATAGGTGCACAAACATCACTATATGATATGATGTTTTGAGCTGTTCTGGGAAAATTGCCAGTAGAGGGATGGCTGGATTAAATGAGATTTCCAATCCTAGCTTTTTAAGGAGTCTCTCCACTCATTTCCATAATGGTTGAACCAGTCTACATTCCTACCATGAGTGGAGTAAAGTTCCTCTTTTCCTACAGCCTCTCCAATACTTGTTGTTGTTTGATTTCTTTATGATAGTCATTCTTTCTGGAGTGAGGTGATATCTCAGTATTGTTTTAATTTGCATTTCATGGATGGTTAGTGATGTGGAACATTTTTTGATATACTTATTCACTTCTAGTGTATCTTCCTCTGAGAAGTGTATGTTCATCTCAGATGTCCATTTCAGCACTGAGTCTTTAAATACGGGGGCCTTAATATTTTCTAGTTGTTTATAAAGTCTTGATAGGAGAAGTTTGTCTGAGTGTGTATTAGTTAAGATTTTTTTCAACATATGTGGGTTGTCTTTTCACTCTGTTGGTAATTTCTTTGGCACGCAAAAGCTCAATAAGAGGAGGAGGTCCCAGTTGTTAATTGTTTCAAGTATTACCCATGCAGCTTGATTTGTGTTCATGAACTGTTTTCCTACCCCTATGTCTTCAAGATTTCCTCCTACTTTCTCTTCCATGAGATTTAGTTCGTCTATTCTAATCTTTAGACCTTTAATCCATTTTGACTTTAGTTTAGTGCATGGTGATAGACCTAGGTCAAGTTTTAGTTTTTGGCATGTAGAGATCCAGTTTTTTTAAGAATTATTTGTTAAAGAGACTGTCTTTCTTTCAGTAAGTATGTTTGACCCCTTTGTCAAGGATAACGTGGATGAGTGTGCTTATAGTTGCTTCTGCACCTTCTAATATATTTTGTTGATCCTGAGGTCCACTTTTTTTGCCAAAGCCATGCTGATTTTATCACAGTAGCTTTGTAGTATAATTTTAAGTCAGGAATTGTGCCTCATTCCTTGTCTTTGTTGTCAGGACTGTTTTTGCTATTCTAGGTCTTTTCTGATTCCAAATAAATTTTATGAATTATTTCTCTCAGTCTGTGAGGTATGTTGGTGGTATTTTGATAGGGATTGAATTAACTCTGTATAACTATTTTGGAAGCATGGCAATCTTCACAATGTTGGTTTTTCGTATCCAGGAACAGGGAATATTTTTTTTTCCATTTTCTGAAATCCTCTACAATCTCTTCTCTCAGTGTTGTTATTTTCATTGAATAGATCTCTTACTTCTTAATCAGGTTAATTTCTAAGTATTTCATTTTACACAGTGCTACTGTAAAAGTTATTGTTTCTCTAATTTTCCTCTCAGTATGTTTGTTATCTGTGTAGAGGAATGCTAGTGACTTCTGGGTATTGACATTCTATCTTCCTATACTGCTGAATTGGTATATTAATTCTGGTAGATTCTTGATAGAGTTTTCTGGGTTTTCCAAGTACAGTATCATGTCATCTGTAAATAATCATAGATTCACTTCTTTTTTACCGATTCTTATTTCTCTCTCTTGTCTAATGGTTGTAGCTAATGATTCCAGAACTATACTGAATAGGAGTAGTGATAGAGGACATCCTTGTCTTATACCATATCTGAAAGTAAAAGACTTTAGCTTTTCCCCCATTTGGAATTATGTAAGCTGTTGGATTGCCATAGATTACCTTTATCAGATTGAGGTAGAGGCCATCTGTTCCAATTTTCTGTAGGATTTTGAACATGAATGAGTGTTGGACTTTGTCAAAAACTTTTACTGCGTCCATTGAGATGATCATGTGGTTTTGGATTTAGCTCTATTGATATATTGTACTACATTTATTGATTTACATATGTTGAACCATCCTTGAATCCCTGGGTTTACATATGTTGAACCATCCTTGAATCCCTGGTTATCGTGTATAATCTTCTTGATGATTTGCTGTGTTTTATTTTTAATGATTTTAATGAGGATTTTTGTATCTATATTCATGAGGGAGATTGGCCTGTAGTTCTTTTTTAGTTGAATCTTTCTCTGATTTATTGTCAATATAATACTTGCCTCTAGGAATAATTTTGGGAGGATTATTTCCTTTTCAATTTAATTGAAAAGTTTGAGGAGTATTGGGATTTTATGTTCTGTAAATTTCTTGTAGCTTTCAGCTGTGAATCCATCAGGACCTGGACTTTTCTTTGTCAATAGATTTTTATTACATTTTGTGTTTCATTGGCTGTTATTGTGCTGTTGAGAGTTCTTATATCTTCTTGATCCAGTTTTGGTCTTATATACCTTTCTAGGAATCTGTCCATTTCTTTTGTATCTTCAATTCTGTGAGAGTAAAGATTCTCAAAGTAGTTATTAATGATTTTCTGAATCTTCACTGAGTCTGTGGTAATTTTACCTTTTTCATTCCTTATTGTTTGAATGTGAGCTTTTTCTTTTCTCTTTTTGATGATGGTAGCTATGGGATTATCAACTTTATTTAATCTTTCAAAGAACTTTTTTATTCATTAACTCTTTGTATTCTTTTTAAATCTCAATTGAATTAATTTTTGTGAGCAGTCTAGTTTATAAGGCCACATCTTATGTATTTGATGTACATTGTTGATTGTTACTGAGAGCATCCAGTTTCTGTTGGAAATGACTCTATTTTGAATGCTTTGGCATAAGCAGGAAGAACAGGTTAAGACAAAGTTAAGCTAGTAAACTGCATAACAGTGAAACAGAGATTGAGAATGTTTAATAGAGGATTGAAGGTTTTGTGAATAAGAGAAAAGGAGACAACTATTCTGAAGAAAGAAATGGAGGTAACAGGTGCTTGCATACCATAAGGAGGATCATTCCAGTATCATTTTCTCTGGTAGAAGGTGTGACAAAAAAGGATTAGGGCTATGAGGTCCAAATATGCAACTAGAAGTTGTTTCCTGTTGATATCACAGGCCAAGTGGTAGTCCCCAAATCCACTAGATTTCCACCAGCCACATCCTGCCTTATATTAGTAACAGTGCAAGGGAATCCTGAGGAGTATGCTGTATCCACAAAGCATCACATAAATGTACCTCTCTAGTCTCCTAAAGATATAAGGCCAGTGGATTGCAAGGGGAAACAGGAAATTCCCAGGGGGAGGGCTGTGGATTGATTTGCATTTGCAAATAGTTAGCTACACATAGCTTTATCGTAAAAAAAGCAGTATTTGTCATATCCCTGGAGGTATGAATAGTCCTTTTCAAATTTGCAAGTTTCATGGCTAAGTAGCTGGGAAGACTTTCATCTTTCTTATTAAGTTACATGTGTTCACTTTTTAAAATAGTAATAAAAGGGAGAGAATGTTTTCATCAAGCTCTAGTCTGAAAATACTTTTCTATTAAAATTTGTGAAACCAGGCTGGGGAGATAGCTCAGTAGAATAAGCATCTGCCTGGCAAGTGCAGGGTCCTGAGTTCAATCCCTGGTACTGCAAAAAAAAATATATATATATAAATAAATAAAAAGTGACACCTCTTTTCCATGACACAGGTGCTGAATCATATGGTAGCAGCCAAGTCTTTGTCTTCAAAGAGCCAGAAAGCCAATAATCTGTACAGAGAGCAAGCAAAGGTCCTGAGCTTCTCAGGGTCAGAATGAACATATAAAGAGTCAAGTGGGCTGCAGGCGACGTAGGGATGTGGTGTTACCGAGAGAGGAAGACTCAGGTCAAGGAAA
>PVJA010023998.1:0-2500 GCA_004027025.1 Myocastor coypus | reverse complement strand
GACTCTCTAGTAGATGTGACTACAGCACCACCAGGATGCCAGGGATGGTTGGGGTCACGAGCTCTGACCCCAAGCTCTCAGACTGGCTGTGTAATTGCAGTGACCCCTGCACATTCAGAGGCTATGTGGCAAGGGAAGCCGTACAAGCCTTCCTGCTGTAAAACAGAGGCATCCTGTCAGAGCTCACGGAGGCCCAAGTCAAAAGGCCTGCTAACGGAAGCAAGCAGATGCAGGCTGCCTAAACAATACATAATATATATATATATATATATATATATATATATATATATATATATACCCAATTATAGCATGAGGAAGCCCTAACCAAAGGAGGCTACTCCTGTTCCTAGCATGCTCCTGCCCTCCTTGCTCTCCCTGGTGACTGGAACTTGATTACGTCTCGCATCAGCATCCCAGGCAGAGAGAAGCCCAAGCCAAGCTCCTGCATGGGCGCAGCTCTTGTTTCTTCATAGCCTATAAATATTAGTGCTGTGGAACTGTACCATTTGTATTCCACCACGGCCTGGGAAAATTCAACTTTAACTGGAAAAGGCGTCACAATTAACACCCATAAAAGGCTAAATTTCAGATTTTTTTTTTTAAGAAAACCATCCAGAATTGATTAAATGGACAGATTGGTTATGACAGCTTGTAGGTTGACTGTCGGGGAATAAGCAACGCTGGCTGATGTGCTCTGCTGTAGAAGGCCAAGCAAACGACAGCTCAGGCTCTTCAGACCTAACTGAAGAAGGTTATACAGCAGCACACTGTAGTCATCCTCCCAAGGCTCACTTGTGCACACCGCCCCATCCTGGTGAAGTGCCCAGGAAGCCCCGCCACACTTCCCTTTATTTTTGTGCTCTGCATCTCACCCAGGTCCAGTCCAGTCCTGTGATCTGGATCTTATCCGGGCACTGCCTGGCCCATCCCTCCAGCCAGGGAGCATCTGTGCATACCTCCTGCCTGTCATGGAGATGCAGCATCTGCTCCATCAGGAATTTTCTCTCTGTAACCTCTCTGGTCTCTCCTCCTTTGTTCTGGACATCACAGGGACCCAAGTTCACACTGTAACTCAGGGGCTCATGAATGGGAGGGAGCAGTTCACCAAGGCCAGCGCTGCCTCTGACCTTGAAGGTATCCCTGTCCTGTTTCTGTCAGTCAAGGAGAGGGCACCTTCCTGTGGGGTGGGATGATTCTGCCCACACAAAAGTGTGAAGGGATGTGGTACAGTCTCAGAGGAGGGCTAAGGAGGCTGGGTTGACTCTGTGTTTATACCTTTCTCGCTTTACTTCGACTTTGTTTTATTTGGAAGAACATCAGATTTTTACAGAGCTGCAGCCCTTCAAAGACATACCTCGTCTACTCTAAGATTGAGCAAATCTCTGTAAAGGACCAGATAGCAAATATTGGGCTGTGTAGTCTCTCTAGCAATGACTCAGCTTTGATTTGTGGTGCAAAAGCACTCATCAGCCACATACAGCCAGCTGCGTGTGGCTCTGTTCCAGTAAACATGTATTCACAATGACACTGCAAATCATGTGCATAGCTCATGCCTTGCAGATTCCTAATGAGACCACATACACATCTCTGAAATGTTCAGATAGTCTATTTGTCCGTGAGAGGGCATATATGAAGTTATTTAGATAATATTTGACATGTGAGACACGCTCAAATAATTCTCTGGTGATGTTATTTTGTCAGCTCCTATGATTCCAAGGGCATATTTATTCATTTGACAAATTTTATTTTAGTGCTTTTTCTGTGTCAGGATCTATTCTAGTCACCAAAAAGCAGCGATGGATAAGGAAAAGTGCTAGCGCGGAGAGGTGATACAGGGAAAGGGAAGGAGGAGGACACAGTGAGAGGAAGGAATAAAATTGCTGGCTAAGGCCCAGGGCTCTGCGGTCAGTGCAGGGGGGGCTATGGCCGTGGGGAGGGCTGGCCAGCCGTTGTGATGCAGTGTGTGCAGCGGGTGTCTCAAAGCCTCAATGTTTAGCAGAAGCCTAAGAGGAAAAGCCATCCTAGACAAGATCTGGGTGGAGAGTTTGCCAGACACAGGAGGAATGGTATTGGGTGGGAAGAATTACTTCCTGTTCCTGGAAGGAAAGACAGCCAGTGCTCTTCCAGTTAGAAATATATAGACGCACGCACACACACACACACACACACACACACACACACACACCCCACATTACACACAGATCTTCAGAATGACTTTTGTTCCACCATCTGAACAACATCAGGAGGACCCTGCGAGTCTCTGGGGGCAGAAAGGTCTGGAATGCCAGGCCAGATGAGAACGAATGAAAGCAAATCGACTGTACTGATGGTTGCTCAACCTTGTGAACACACTAAGTCATTGTATGTCGAGAGATAAACTTATGACAGGGGAATTATGGGGCAACAAAACTTGTTTTGTTTTTAGTGCTGGAGACTAAACCCAGAGCCTTCACACTGAACTGCATCTCCAGCCCAGTTTTACCATTTAATTTTGAGATAG
>PVJA010023997.1:0-32367 GCA_004027025.1 Myocastor coypus | reverse complement strand
TTCTTCTTCTTCTTCTTCTTCTTCTTCTTCTTCTTCTTCTTCTTCTTCTTCTTCTTCTTCTTCTTCTTCTTCTTCTTCTTCTTCTTCTTCTTCTTCTTCTTCTCCTCCTTCTTCTCCTTCCTTCTTCCTTCTTCTGTACTTGTGAATAGTTTCTATTTTAAACAAGTACTTGTTTTGGAGGCAACTTTTGACAATAACATTTGGAAGTATTTTTCTGAAATAATTTTTACAGTTAAATATTATTTTAAGAACTCTGTTCAACCACAATATTTCTGCATGGGGAGGAAATTTATATGGTTTTGCCGAAGCTTTTACATTTTTCAGCATTTTCAAGTAATCTGGTGTTGGCTTAATAAAGCTAAATGTTTTTGTAGCATCAAGCAGAATACAATTCATTTTTTACCTCTCTATGAAGAAATCAAACTATTGAGACAATGTTAGAATAATATTTCCTTAACAGAGAGATAAACAGTCTCATGGAGACAGCCATCATTGGAACAGCATCATGATACGTTCCAATGCAGTTTCTCCAAGACACACCGTGTTTTGCTTCAACAACTTATGGCACCAGTGTCTTGGTTAATTTTCTCTCGAGACAAAGTACCTGATGCCCCAAGTTAGGGAAGAAATGGTTGGTTTCGTTTACAGTTTGTGGAGGTTGCAGTCAATACTCAGCTAGCTCTGAGGCAGGGCTGCGTGGCACGTGGGC
Organism: Myocastor coypus; assembly: GCA_004027025.1. NCBI lineage: Eukaryota > Metazoa > Chordata > Mammalia > Rodentia > Myocastoridae > Myocastor > Myocastor coypus. The sequence goes on along the minus strand of PVJA010023997.1, from coordinate 31,658 downwards.
AGCGGTCCAGGGTAACAGAAGACAGCAAAAGCAGCAGAGCAAAAAGTCGGGAAAGTGAACGCCTTTCATCTCTTACATCCTAAGCTGGCTGCACCCCAGAGCCGGCGTGGCACTCACACATCTCCATGGCCTCCCTTGACACAGTCTGAGGGCCTTCACAAGGTGAGGGCCTTGGCCTCCGGTGACTTGCTTAAACTTCTCAAGTTGACACAGTGTATCAACTATTACAATCAGCAGCATTTTTTTTTTTTTTAAATTCTCTTCCATGTACAACTTTTAAAAATGTGATAGCATAAAATTTATTGGTGAAGGGCCCGGCAGGATGGCTCAGTGGTCTAAAGCGCCTTCTTAGGAAAGCTTAGGCAGCTTCATGGACTGTGGTTCAATCCCCGGCCCCACACGCTGCGCCAACCCTGCCCTCAGGGTGGGCTGAGCCAGCCCTAAAAATAAATAAACAAACAAAAGTTCTGAAAAAAGAAAAAAATAAAATAAATGAAATTAAAAAAATTTATTAGTGAAAACCACTTACTCATCAACCTGGAAAGCCAGCTGCTGTTTTTCATTTCATTATGTGTGAGTCTGTCAGTGTATGTGACCTCTCACCAGTACACTGATTTACTGTATATTTTTTCAGGAGTGGAATCATTTCAGTTTTTCCAGTTGTATCTTGTTATATCAGCATGTTTATATTGATGCTCTGAGTTGCTTACCAATGCTGTAACTTTTGGTTTTCTTTAAGGAAAGATGTGTGGTTATTCAGTATCTTGAGTTTTTATTTTATTACTATGTGCTTGCAGTATGCAATGACAATATTTGTTGTTGGGAGTTGGTACATATACATGCACATCTTATTTTTTAATTTTTCTTTCCTTCTAACTTCTCCCCACTTTTATTCCATTTCTTAGTATCCTTCCTCATTTTAAATGATCTCCTTGTTTCCTATTATCTTTTATTTTGCTCATAATTCACTAACATTTTGTGCTTCTCATACTTCACAAATCATACAATGTTTAAGCTTCTGTGTCTGATTATTTCACTTGCCATTATGGTCTCAAGGTATGCCCCTTTTCCTCAAGAAGACTCCAGTTTATCCTTCTTTATTTTAAAACTTTTGACTGACTGTGACTTTTCTCAGTAACTTCTTACTGTTTTTAATTCCAAGAGCTGTCTGAAATAACCAACACTTTTTCTTGTCAAGTGGATGTGATTTGTAATTAAGTATCTCTTCAAGATTTTTGGAAGCATTGCATATTTTCACTTGCTTGCCACAAACAACATGTAATACACTAAGGCAATGTGGGTTATTATCTCAAATGGATCAGTAGCTTTCCTTGTACCCACAGCATGTTTTAGAAGAAGCTCCTTTGATATACTGGTGCTGTGAAATAACACAGAATGGGTTTCATTATCACTAACTTACAAGAATTATTCATAGGTATTGGTATAAACACTTTCTGTTTCAAAATATATGCTGTCTTCAGTAATTGGCACATTGAATAATCAGACTTGGTTGTAAAATACAAGCACCAAAAAAAACCTAAACAAACAAACAATAGGATGCCATAAATAATCAGACAAGAATATTAAAAATAAAATACTTCATAATTATAGTGCAATTTATTCTAAACCCTGCAATCAAAGTTTTGCAATATTAATAACTTCAAAGCAATGGAAGGACAGCTGAGTTAGGCCATACTGAAATTCCTTTGTTGTAATGAAAAATTCTGTCTGATTGTCTCTTCTGTGAGGGGAGTTTTCTCTCCCAGGAAATCACTTAGAGGCATGCAGGGGCAAGAATACAGAAAAGGATGAAACGACTTAGAGTGCATGTCATTGTTATATTATGTGAGGCCAGGAAAATCATCAGGGGTTTAATAGGAAATTTAAGGAAGCAGCACTCACTAAACCTTAGGAATGCCCTGGAAAGATGGGCACATTTCCCTAAGATGTGCAACAATAGCTCTTTTCTGCAGGTGGCGGTGCTTATGTTAGTCTAGGTAATTATCATCTTGGCTTGTTAATAATCTGAGGATGACATTATAGGGCCCCAAAGCCATAACAAGCAGATTGCAATTACTGCCATAATTAACAAGTTCAGGGGGGCAGCTGAGGAGGCTTGGAGACTATTAATAGAATACAATAATCCAAGTGGTAATATAGATTATCAGCTGGAAGAATTATGCAGTCGGGGAGACTTCCACTCTAGTTTTTTTTAAAAAAGCCTGAAAAGTTAAGATTCTTGCCAGGAGTCCTTGACAGGCCAATGTATGGAGCTATGTGAATAAAGCCAGAGGTGCCCTGGAGACTGCAGGAAGCTGGAGATGCCAGGAACATGGAAAATCTACACAGAGCATGCATGTATGAGGTCAGCTGCATGTAGTAAGCAGAGTCAGTCTAAAACACAACTAAAAAGGCTGCAGGGATGGGGTGCTGAAAATCTTTTGTAGTACCACTCCACTATGTACCCTGGATGCTGGACATGGAGCTATAGGATCAAAGATGTGCCTTGAATGGGTTCAGTCTTGCTTTGGTGCCATTCCTTTCTAGTCTCCATTTTTTCCCTTTTGGGATGCGAAGGCTTGCTCTGTGTGGTTACCTACTGAGACGGTGTGGCTTGTCTGTGTTAGTTCTGCAGAGGGTCACAGCTAAGAGCTGCCTTGGAGGAGACCCTGGACTTGAACTTGTGAGTAAGGTGAAAACCACTGGTTATTTGCAGACTTTTAGAGATGGACTAAATTCATTTTTTGTAATAAGCTACATGCACCTTTGGGCCTAAGAGGAAGGATGTTGTGGTTTGGTTACCAAAATGTCCACAAAGGGTCGTGTGTTTGGAATGTGGGGCTTGATTAGATCATGGGGAGACTGGGCTCAATAGCTTCATCTAGTGGTAAAGTATTGACAAATGTGCTATTAAAAGGTGAGTATTAGGTCCCCTCCCTCCCCCTTATGACTCTTTTGGCTGCCAAAGAGCCATGGACTGAAAACTTTGAAATTATAAGCCAAAATAAATCATTTTTCTTTTAAAATGTGCTTCTTAGATATTTCATTCTAGCAACATAAAGGACTGACATGGTAGCTGACAAAGTATTGTTTACTATATAAAGCAAAGAACTGGTAAATATGCACACATAGGGGATGGTATATGAATCACTTTAATTGTATGTCGTGATTTTTGCCAACATTCTCAACTTGGGTCAGTTTTCAGACCCAGAATGTTTTATCTAGAGTGATGATCATATTCCCAGGAAAAAGAAATATACCACACCGTGACAAAGTTTTAATTGTTCCCCCAGGCTATTCTCAAAGGTGAGTGTAGCTATTTACTGACTTTCTTATGTTTCAAGGATATGTCCAAATATTTTGAAAGTTATAAAATGTGGGTTTTATTTGGCACTATTCAAAGTTTCAAAGATTACTATGGCACCTGTTAGAATGCAGTCCTCTAGAGACAAGGTAGTAGATGTCAAAATTGGGCTTATTGTAGGAAAATGGGTTCAGTGAGCCCAGCCAGTGGTCATCTTGCAGGGCCTTCAATTTATAATTGAGATGGACATACTTGGAAGTTGAATTAAACCTCATCATCAATCCTGTCTAATTGGTGACTCTGTGGAAGCCTGTGAAACTCTTCTCTCAGCCACTGACAGAGAACAAAAATAGAATGACATTGCAGAGTGGAATTAATTCTACTCCTAAGGTTCTTGAGAATCTTGTCCCTTCAGGAAGGCTTCTGGAGAATAACTTTATGCCACTGCAAATTCACCCAAGTAGCAGTGCTCCTTGTAGCTGCTGCGGCGCATGTGGCATTGTTCCTACAGTAGACTGTCATGGCTCAGAAATGTGGCACACAACCACTGATTTGGTGAATACATTATGCTCTATCATAAGTGGTTTACATTCTTGTGGACTGGGTAGAATTCTGCTTTTAGGGTTTTGTTGCATCCCCTGATCTCTGTCATGGTACAGTTAGGGAGAGATCTGGAGTGTGCGGACTTATTAAAAATATCACGTTGATTTATTCTACAGATGGCATTATGTTGCTCATCCTGTGTTACTGAGACATCATTGGCATGCTGACGACCTTGTTAGGACTTACCTACTCTGAAGAGAGAGTGATAAAATCTGTAAGATTGAGAAAATTGTCACGGGTAAAATAATTTGAGTTCCACAGTCCAAGCTGTGTCAGAATATCTCCTACAAAGCTGACAGAAACATGTCTGCCTCTCTTATTTCCCAATACTAACAATAAAGAAAGATGTATGAGAAGATTCTAGCTTTCTGAGGCAACATGTTACACATCAAGCAATAATACTTCATTCCATGTATTGGCCTACCTAGACAGCTACTAATGTCATAAGTTGAGTGACTTATAAACAATAAAAACTTTTGTCTTCTAGTTTTGGAAACTTGCAGAACCGTCTCTGATGTGGCCTGTTTCTTGACTTATAAGTTATATTTTCTGTGTCATTCTGGTGAAAAGCACTATCTGGAGCTTTGAGTTTTCTTTCATAAGGATCACATGTATAAGGGCTTCTTCCATGATCTAATCATCTCCTAAAACCCTATATCTCAATACCATGGCTTAAGAGGTGGGACATGCATTCATATTACAGTGTATGTTATGAATAACTAAGTTTGAAATGGGGCTGTGTAGGGAAAGGGCTCCGTTGAAGGGCTAAGCTATATCATGTAGCATTCTACCACTTTGGGACATATAATCTAGAATAGCCAACAATAATGGCATTGTCAGCAGCAAAACTCGGATTTCTGCAAGTTTGAGTGGGAAAATGATGACACGGGGTCTTAAGATTCTAGAAAAAGGAAATATCTTCTCCATTGGAGAATTACACATCTTTTATGAAACAGCTTCTGACATATTAGTGGTGTGGTGGAGAATGGACACAGGAGGTACCCAAGTGTTTATTCATTTAGAACTCTCCATTGTGAGTTGGATATTTTCAGATATATAAGCCAGTAGTGTTGTGTAGACCCAATAGCAGTCCATAATAAGTAGAAATGATATAGGTGTGTTTCAGACTGGAATAACTAGAGAGTACATGAACAATTAGTCGGGGTCATTGTATAAGCTGCCGCCTTAGCTTGTGCCTCTGGCCATACGGAAGCAATGGGAAAAGCCCAAATTTGGCTTACACATGAGTCAACCTGATTGGTTGGCATAATCTCGAAGTGAGCCATGGCTTCTATATAACCACATTAACAAAGGCCTTGAAATGCTGTGGTGAGGAAAAATATTCTTGATGGGTAGAGTCAAGATGTTCCCCTAGTTACCCACTCTGTGTAGAAGGGAAGGTGGCTGTAAGTGAGAACATATGCAAAAGGTGAACAAAGGAAAATGGACAGGATGACCAGAGATGAGGAGGTCTGATGAGTAGAGGGATTGCTCAGTGTGAAAAATCATACAAGCAACAGGAGCTTAGAACAAAACTCTAGAACCAGGATGGTCTATTTAGTGCTTTTCCATATTTACCTGACTTACTGTGACTATAGGTAGAAAATTGTACCAACTTTGGTTTAAAAATATATATAGTTACTTTAGAAATGTTGCTTTGGGTCATATTATTGTTTAGTCTACTGAGACAAGCAGAGAGTAGATATTTAGAATGAGTGATAGGTGAGAGAGCTCAACTGCTGGCCTTTGTCCCAACAACCTCTCTCTTTTTAGCTTCTCCCCAGGCAGGGAAGTTAACTGGATCTGTATGAATCTGTACCCCAGATGTTTGCAGGAAAGTGATTCACCCTGTAATACAGGTATGGACTGTGCCAGCTGTGGAACTGTGCTGCTTAGATTTCAGTCCAAGATGAAGTTTGCTGAGTAGCCATGAGGACGGTGTATTGCAGTATGGGAACCCAGGCCAGGTTCTTCCCGGGGAAGCACATGGTGAACGAGTGTGGCAGGAAACAGGGTCTGCTGAATTATATCCTGCGAGAGATCTCATTATCTTTGTGACACGGTTTCCTCTCCACTGCCTGGCACTTTCACCAAACTGCACTGTCATCTTAAAATTTTCATAGCTCGTTCTCCTTTCTTTTCCTTTCACAAGTTTCAAGTCAGCATTCAGTATAACAGCCTTCTCCGCTTATTTCTGTTCTTTTTTCCCTTCATCTTTTGGAGGCATTATTTTTTCTTCTGACTTGTTTGGGACTTCGGCCCCTTCTGCACCTAACAACCACAGCTTTGAAGATGGTTGCTAAAACTATTTTGGGAGAAGATAATCGCCTGAGGCCAACAGGCGATTATCTTCTCCTAGCAACAGTAGTATGCTCATTAACTATCATCGATCCCTCCTGTTATGTCAGAAACTGAAAATGTATTTATCTGAATGAGCACAGTCTCTCTGCACACTGTAGTTTAGGGCTAGGTGGTACCTAATGAAATCATAAATAAGGCTTCTTAGCTACTGAACATCACTTTAAATTCTTACATTATTGAAGTACAGCTTTATAGTAAGTAATGATTTCATTTTGTCTTAGTTACTTTTTACTCCTTGCTGGGACAAATACCTGACACTCAAGATGAAGGAAGGAAAGGTTTATTTTATTTTTTATTTTTTTTTAATTTTTATTTTATTTACTTTATTATTTTTTTTTTTTTTTCTTGTTTCGGAACCTTTGTTTGTTTATTCACTCATTTTTACGGCCGGCTCAGCCCACCCCGAGGGCAGGGCTGGCGCAGCATGTGGTGCCGGGGATCGAACTGCGGTCTCTGCAGCTGCTCAGGCTTTCCCAAGCAGGCGCTTTAGACCACTGAGCCATCCCAGCGGGCCCCCGGAAGGAAAGGTTTATTAGCTCACAGTTACTGGAGGTTTCAGTCCATATTCGGCTGGCCCACACCTGAGTGGAGCAGGGCAGAGAGCATCCAGTTCATGGCATCGGCACAGCAGCAAAATGGTGACAGAGGCAACCAACTGAACAGGGCAGCAGAGCAACAGCAACAGCTCAAGGCTGTCTCTCTGTCTCTCTTTAAATTACATTAGGCTCTCCGCCTTAGCCTATTGTCTCTGGCCACACCTAGTCTTAGCAGTACTCAGAGGATAATCCCAACAGTAGTAAAACACGTAGTCCTATCGTTCAAGTCTCAAACTCTACACATTCCCACCCATGATGGCATGAGGCTTTGGGCGGTCAACTTGGCATAAACCATAACATTTATCATGGGAGAAGTTTGTACATGTACGCAGCACATCTCAGTATTTTTCATCCAATTTTCCTTCTGCCTCTCCCTGCTTCCTCAAATTCTTGTACCACTTCCCACTTACCTAAGTTCTGTTTCTGTTTTTTTCCCCTTCAGTTCTCACAAAGAAACCTTTACAACATCTTATGGAATCCTAGATTTTCAGGAAATCCTGTTGGAGAAATTCATTCTAGAAGTTTCTTCTCTTGTTTCACTTACCATCTCCTTCATTTTTCCTAAGAATCTCTTTTCACGTACAAGTAAGTACCCTGCTAGCCCATCCTCAGGTATAACGTTGGGTAGTTTCTGATAGGGGAAGGAAAACATAACCCATTAACCAATCAATTTTCATTTGCTGTATAATAGGATGGAGTAAGGAAAATTACACCAATGTTGTTTGGAACAGAGCCAGGAAAAAAAAGGCTCATATAAAATTAATACTATGGGAAAAGACCCATTTTAGCAATGAACTTCAGAGGCTTAAAAACATTAAATTTGTGTCAAATTATTATATGTGCTACCTACAAGCACCAGCCTCAAATTAAAACATTAAATTTTAAAGTAAATCTTTATAACCTTGGTCAACTTTCAGCTCCCATACTCTCATTCCTTATATTCTTGGGATTATTGTTTTTGTACTTTCTATCATTGTATTATTTTTCCTGGTGGGTACGTGCTACTTTATTCCATAGACAGAAGACCTAGACTATTTATTTGATGTATTCCTCCAAAGTTTCTAATTTCAAGTTAAGTTGTTAATTTAGTGTAACTTTTGATTTTTAATGTGTAGAATTTTCCATTTTCATACCGATTAATGGTTTTACACATTTCTTTCTTCCTATAATTTATCAAATAACCCTAGGGGGTGGGAGTTAAAAGAACATCCACCTTTTTAATTAACCAAGTGTATACTTGATCACAGCATTAGATTCCAGGGCAGAAGAAGTCTTACAAGTAGATTAGGGGACTGTCAATTTGCAGCTATTTTTAAAAAGCCTGTGTGTTTCTCAGGTAATTCAACATATGTCAGAATGATGACCACACAGATCTTAGAGTGAAAAACTCAAAGCACAGAGCATTGAGGAACGTTTCCCATTGTTTTCTCTATTGATCTCATATATCACAGAGTTACAGCTGTTTCACAAAGCCTATTTCCCATTAAAGGTAATGATCCCTCTTAAGTGACAGCTAAAAACCTTTACTCATTTTTGGTGGGGATATTTCAAAACAACATTACACATTTTATTGACTTTTTCTCAACTTTTCACTCTTCAATTTCTGATATTTTTCTATCATGCCTTGGTGATTACTAACTGTGAAAAAGGCTGTTTCTTTTCACTATATTCAAGTTCCTATGACCAAGGTGGAGGGCTTGCCTGAATTGTGTTGTTTTATTTATTTATTTTTAGATTTTTTTTTAAATTTAATTTTACTTTTTTCTTGTTTCAGAACCTTTGTTTGTTTATTCACTCATTTTTATGGCCGGCTCAGCCCGCCTGGAGGGCAGGGCTGGAGCAGCATGTGGTGCCGGGGATCGAACCGCGGTCCCTGAAGCCGCCCAAGCTTTCCCAAGCAGGCGCTTTAGACCACTGAACCATCCTACCGGGCCCCTTGCGTTGTTTTATTGATGAGAGAACCTCTGCTGTTAGGAACTAACTTGCTTAGTGCTCTGGTGGGTTTAGATATACAACATAAAGGAAACTTCCAACTTTTCTTTCTTTCTGAGGTCAAATCCTGAGGTTAGAAAAGGAAGCAAGCCTTCTCTTTGAACCTCAAACTTCTTAGGACTTCCTCTTTCTCAGGATGAAGTTTTCCAGTGAACTCTCAGTCCCCAGTAAATTGAAATTTTTCCCTTCATAGAGTTTCCTAGAGAACTGTCATTCCCTCACATAAATCACTCTATTTTATTTTTCATAGTTTTAAATTTATTTATTTTGAGACAAGGTAGTCCAGGTTGCTCTTAAAATTACTGTGTAGCTCACACTGGCCATGAACTCATGACGGTCTTCCTGCCTCAGCCTCCCAAGTTAGAATTACAGGCATGTACTACCATGCCCAGCTGCATAAATCATTTTAGAGCCATCCTTCAACCTCCTAGGTAGACAGGACCTTATCTCAGTCCTACCTTGAAATAACTAAAATGGGATTCTTCACATAAAAGCAGATAAAGAAGCTTTTTTCTTTTATGTTCTTGTTCTCCCATTTTTTATAACTTATGCGCTACACACATATGGTGTTGCTAGAAGAGCATTATAATTTAGTTCTTTGGGAGCTTTAGATATCAGGATATCCAGGTGGTCTCAAGGTTGACCACAGAGACAGACATGAATTCTTGGAACACTGCAGAGATATTTCTAACATATTTAGTCTTCCTGCTACCTCACGTGGGAATCCTTCATATACAGAAATGTTAATTATTGCAAGTTACTTGGTTCAAAACAACAAATCTTTCATTCAGAAGACCTGGGTGTTCTGATTATGCTGTGTTTTAGTTTTGCCACCACGGTTGATTGTTTTACCAGGTTCTTATCCATATACGGACACATTAACAGCTAACATTTGAGTTTTGTTAAAGATTGCATGATATAATGTCTATGAGATTTTGATTGCTTTAAATTGTTATACCACTCTAGGAATTTATAGGAGAGAAATTATGGGGGAAGATGCATGGTCACCTTCGCTAAGCATCTTTGCTGAGCTTTCCTAAGACACAAGTTGGCAAGCCAGACAGAGCCTCAGGTACTCACATGGAACCAGCTTAATCAAATGTGAAGTTATCGTTTGAGAAGCACAGGGCTCCAGATGCCACTTCTCTCTTGTACCTCTTGCATCTATTGGAACATGCACCTGAAAAGGGTTGCCTCAGGTGATGCAGGTGGCGTGTGGCCCCGGAGACTCAGGAGGCCCAGGTGTCCTCTGGCTCTCTGTTCTGTCAGAAAACATAGACAAAATAGGCTTTCACTTTATTCCTAGAGATGACCACTTTAGATTCAGTGAAATGGACCAATGGGCACTCCACATCTTCAACGTCTAAGTCCTTTATATTGGTGAAGCTTAGTAGGCACTTACTGTTTTGAAAGAATAAAAATCTGCTTAGTGATTAATAAGCCAATGTTTCATTGTTTGGCCTCTTTGGCAGAGAATTCGTGAAGGAGAAGAAATGAGTGTTAGTATTTTAGCAACCAAGCCACCTCCTAAACCTCTAACTCCAGGCACATGAGAAAAGATGTCTTTTGCACAAATGCTCCAGGAGATCAGCCTCTCTTGTAGGGGTGATAAATGCCTAAGCAGACAGTTACAACCTCACTAACATAGAGTGAGAAGGATGTGCAAGCTGTATTTTGCTGCAAGCAGGTCTGGAAATCTCAGGGAAGATTTCAGGATGATGTGATGCCTGAGCTGAAACCAGGAAGATAAAGAAGAGTTTGCAAGGGGGAGATCATTAGAAGATATCGTGGGGAAAGGGGACAGCAAGAATAAATGCACAGCATGGCAGGAGAAGAAAATTGTTGGTAGTTTGAAATTGTTGGAGCGTATGGCCCAACATGGGGCATAATGAGAGGCATAGCAGGGGCAAGAAGCAGAGGGTGTGTAAGGAAGGGTTTAGGCCACGTTAGGAACTTGAATTTTATCCTGTAGTCAAAGGAAAAGGGTGTGATAAGACTCTTGCAATAATAACTTAGGTCCAATGTAGCATTTGTTAGTCTGTATATATATATATATATATATATATATATATATATATATATATATGATTTTTTTGTCTTTTTGAGACAGGGTCTCACTATGTAGTTCAGGCTGGCGTTGAGCTCACTTTTGTAGCCCAGGCTGGTCTTGAACTTGCACTGGTCCTCCTGCCTCAGCCTCCCAAGTGCTGGGATTGCAAGCATGCACCACCACCCCTGGCTCATATATATAATTTTTAAGCAGACACTATCTCCATTTTTATATAAGAAATATGTGAGCCTGGGGTTATCTTCAATACAGAGGTTATCTAAGTGTTTTGGGAAGGCAGATCAGGAATTTTGGTTGGGCTTAAGGTTAGCTGTGTGGCCAGCCACATAAATTTTGTAAATCATGCAGAAGTATTTCTAACCAATTTAGTCATTGTTTCATTTATTTTAATATTATTTAATCCTGGAGACTTGAGATATACTCGATTGCAGAATTAGTATATTAAAAATACAATATATCAAAATTCTATCTCACTGTTACTAATATCTTAAAATATGATTGGAATTTATTTATTTATTTATTTATTTATTTATTTATTTTTGTGGGACCAGGGTTCAAACTCACGACCTTGCACTTGCCCAGCAGGCACTTGTGCCTCGGAGCTATCTCCCCAGCTCCTGGAATTTTATTATAATGAAATATAATGGTTTACTTTTCTTCTATTGGAGAAAATGAATTACATGAGCTCTTCTGTAAATTTCTCAAGAGTGAATTCTTTAATTAGATGATCACTAATTTCAATTGCTATTCATCCAAGAAATATCATGCTTGATGATACTTTTAGATATAATTATTCATCACATGTAGGACTTTTTCCTTTACCAAATTAAATTTAAATTATTTACTCAGGTATATTCCTATATGAGTAAATTCACACTGCGGCAAGATGAATGTAAAGGTGGCCGGTACTCAAACTGTCCCTCTGTGGCAATATGTTTCCTGTGATATAGCATTCCAGACCAGTCCAAGCATATTCAGGGGGATATGGCCATAGATTTGAAACATAACATTTCATACTTTGCTTTTAAATGGTAATTTCAAGCAGGCATGGTACCATCCCAAATATAATTGTATCATGTTAACTGAAAAGAAATTTGAGTGTATAAATGAAAACACAAGTGTTCCATTTCAGGTTATTCAGGCATTGACACTAATTCCAAAATTGATTTACTAGACAGATGCAAAGCTGCTAAGAACTTGAAATCAATTCCTAGCTCCATTACTTCCTGACAGTGTTGCTTAAAGCAAACATACAGCTGCTGAGGACTTGGTTTCCTCTAAAACCTGTAGGTAAGAAAATCTATGTTGTAGCATTATTTCTTTAATTAAATGATATAACAGTGTTTCAATTGCCTAGTTTGGCAAATAACAAGCACTTTGATGTTTATTTTTGTTCTTCTTTGCCATCACTTTCTTATAATTTATGGATGCTCCTTCCCATCACTGACTAATCTTTCTAAGTGGCTTCATTCAAAAACAAGGTCCAGAGTTTGATCCCTAGTACTGCAAAACAAAAACAAAAACAATACAAAACACAAACTTCTAAATCTAAACCTGCAGTTATGGCTTCCTGTAGTGACTCTGGCTGTGTTTATCCAATTGCTCACTTGCAATCACTATTTTGACACATAGTAGGCATTTTACTTATTAAATCAATGATGTCTACTGTAACTGTGGATACTGAGGACATACAAGTGAGAAACCTAGTCAGAATTCCCTCTCCGACTGTTTATGTTCTTGAAATGGCAAACTGTATTGTAATGAAAATATATTTGATTATCAAGCCATGGAGAAAATTAAAGCAAGTGAAACAGATATTTACTTCTGGACAAGAAATCATGCTGGAGTTCAGTGCAATGAAGCGGCAGAGATTCTGTGATGCAGGAATACAGTCAAGGCCTTGCTGGCTCAGGCTCTGGCTGAGAGAGATTCATCAGGCTTACCGTTGCCTGAGGGCTTGTTTGGAGCTGGAGGACTTGCCTGAGCTGCCTCACCCGGGCTTGTTCAGAGGGTGTTTGAGTTCCTTATCACGTAGATAGATCCCTCTGTAGGACTCTTCGGGGTCTTGTGACACAGCATTTGGCTATTCCAAGAACAAGTGACCAAAGAGGGCACAGGTGTGCTTACTCACCTTGTTTATCTTTGGGTTTATAGCTCATTTGACTTCTCAGTGTAGACTTGACTCCGAAGGCTGTATTTTAGGAGACTGGTTTTTTTCCCACAGGTGGGAAGCCCTTTCCTACACACAAAAAAATCTCATCTCTATTTCTGCCTTCCAGAACTCCAACTTTGATGTGGGATCCCTTATCACAGTTTTTTCCAGTAGGGCTTTGTCAGTACAGTGTTGCAAATAGCTCTCATAGAGCAAATGCTAACAAATATTACACACAGAATGATAACAGCAAGCCAAACCCACCGTTAAAAATGTACAATACACATTAACATTCCATTTCTGTAGCACTGATTTCTGGGAAGGATGGAGTGAGACGAATAGTTTCATATCAATGACAAACAGCAAAAGCTAAAGACATTGCTGAGCTGGGCGTGGTGGCTCACGCCTGTAATCCCAGCACTAGGGAGGCTGAGGCAGGAGGATTGGTGTGAGTTTGAGACCAGCCTGGGCTACAATAGTGAGCTTAAGGTCAGCCTCAACTGCATAGCGAGACCCTGTCTCAAAAAGACAAAAAAAAAAGACATTGTGAAAAATGTTAAATGTCATATATCAAAAGCTTTATGCTATTTATACTACTCAACAAGGTTTTCTGGTCCAGATAAACTTGTGTTAAATTTTATCCACATAAACTTGTGTTAAATTTTATGCTTATTAAAGCATAATAGATAATAGAGAAAATCAAGTAGCCCATAAAATAGGATGATTAAATACACTTCCATATAAACATCAAATAATTAGCATATAGCCTTTAATATAATATTTAGGGAGAATATTTAATGAGTTCAATAAGACATCTCCAATATATTCAGTGCAAAGGAAATAGTTAAATAATATTTAGGCCATAAGCATGTACTTAGAAGTGAGTTTTCGGGGGCTGGGAAGATAGCTCTGTGGCACAAGTGCCTGCCTGGCAAGTGCAAGTTGTGTTTGAACCCCGCTTCCACAAAAAAAAAAAAAAAAAAAAAAAGTGAGTTTTCAGGTGACCAGACTTTCTAATGTACTGAAATACTACTGCTGATGTAATAGAAAGTGGAGCATGAAGATACTTCCTTTTTAAAAAACAAGAATAGGAAGAGTAAATATAGAAGAGGACTACTTTGGCACCTTTTCTGTCTTTTTGAGGTAGGGTTTTGTTTAGGTTGTCCTTGGACTCACTTCGTAGCCTAGGCTTGGCTCAAACTTGCAGAGATGCTCCTGCCTCAGCATACCGAATGCTGGGATTACAGGCGTGTATCACTATGCCCAGTTGTGTGGTATCTTTTTTTTTTTGTGTGTGTGTGTGGTACTTTTTTATAATGTTATGGCCAGCCCAGCCTGCTCTGGGAATGGGGCTGGTACAGCATGTAGGGCTGGGGATTGAACCGCAGTCCCTGTGGTTGCCTAAGTTCGCCTTAGCAGGCCCTTTGACTGCTAAGCTATCTTATCAGCCCCTGTGTGGTACTTCTAAAGATGATAGTTACTGCATTCTCCTGATGCTCCTGCCATGTGGAAGGGTATCAACTAGTGTGTCAATTCCAGGATGTTTCTATTCTCCACTGTTTTTCCCTACGTAGTTACAGAAGTGGAGAGAGAAGTGGCATACTGTATTGAAAATTTCTGCAATGCTTAGATATTTTCACTAATATTCTTTCTTTGTGAGTTACTTACTAGGTTCTGCTCTTTTAGATAAAGATGTCTCATGTGCTGAACTCTGTCCCATCTACTATTGTCTGTGTATGGGCAGGTTAGTCTTGCACACTCAGGAGTTCAGGATGAAGAAGCTTATTTGCTCCTGGAAGATTCTATGCTCTTATATTCCTTGTTTCTAACCCTTCCCCCACCAAGTCTTGTGTAAGATGACCATGTCCATTCATTCTGCTGAGTTCTAGCTCTGCATCTGAAATGGCCCTGAGTTAGTCTTGTGATGAGTGCCAACTGTCCCTGAGGTGTAGAGGTTTAAAACTAATTGTATCTTTCTTCCCATCCTTCATACAGAACTAACTTAGGCTTTCCTGATCAACCACATAACATGGAGACACTTTGGAAATAGGCCTTCTAGATTTCATGACAACAATGGCAAGCGCAAGAAACAAAAATAAATTCAAGGTTACATTCATGAGAAAAAAAAAATACGGAAACAAGGAATCATAATGCAAAAGACATAGAACAAAGCTACAAAAGCAGAAGTCACTATGTTATGTTCTAATAAATATCTGCTTCCTGAAATGCCTTTATTGTACGAGACAGACTAAAGGTTGGAAGACAGATGTTTTTGATCTCGGTGAACCAAAAGGCATATTGTAAAGTTATATCAGCCTAGGGAAGGATAAAGATAGCATGTATGGCACCATGAAATCTCTAATAGTGTAATAAGATAATTATTATTATTATTATTATATTTTTTTTTTTTTGGCTTTTTGAGACAGGGTCTCACTATGCAGTTCAGGCTGGCCTTGAACTCACTTTTGTAGCCCAGGCTGGTCTCGAACCCACACGGATCCTCCTGCCTCAGCCTCCTGAGTGCTGGGATTACAGGTGTGCGCCACCACGCCCGGCTCGTAATAAGATAATTATTGTTTATAATAAAATGTTATTAGTAATATTTGTAAGTGCTCTATGAATTTGTGGTCATTATTGTTCGCTGTTAAGAACACCAACGGTGCTGAGAATCAAAGGGAGTACCAGTGGAGGATGGGACAGATTCCAAGGAAGAGGCAGTGCCTCTTTGTTTCTCAGCAACTGCTCCACGGGCACCAGATCATCCTCCTTCCACGCTGCCTAACAGGTTCATGTCTGCCTAGCTATCGAAAGAATTTGTGCAGCGGCTGTACAGATTGTTTCCTTTTAGTTTGATCTATGACCTTACTTTTTGAGCGATAGACATCTGTAGTTAAAATAGTAAGTGAAATAAATCAAGGAAAAGAGACGTCTTTTCATAGCTTTGAAATAAAGAAATACCTGAGGCTTAATGTGGTTCTAAGTGGTCATTTGATATCAGCATTACATTCCAGACTCCAACTGAAGAAAAGTATAGCTAGTGTGGAGTTCAGGACGTCATCAGATGAAAGACGTCTGAGCTGCCTTTCATAAGGCTTCACAAGGCATTGTTTATTTTGGTGAATTTGTCAAAATCCAGGTTTTGATCATTTGCTGTGCAGTCTCAGAAACCTGCGCAATTTTTAGGCCAAGTAGAATCACATGGGCTAACTTTGCTGCTATATACAGTCATGAGGTAAAGCTATTAGAAAAGAAAAAGGACGCTGGTGCATGCCTGTAATTTCAACACTCTGGGTGGTTGAGGCTGGCAGATCTCAACTTTAAGCTCAGCTTGGGAAATTTAGGGAGACTTGTCTCAAAATAAAAACGCAAGGCCAGGAATGCACCACAGAGCAGATACTCCGAATTCAATCCCTGGTATTGAAAAAAAGAAAAAAAAAAAAAGAAAAATGAAAAGGAAATTTTACATAAATTAGCATCTTATACAGTTATTTCTAGAATGCATTTCTCATGCAAGCAGATGAGTCAAAATCTGAAGAATGTTTAGTAAGGAGAACAAACCTGCCATTATGTATCACTTCCATTTCTAGAGCAAATGTCGCATGGAATGTTAATATGAATTCATTCTTTCCATTTCAGTCTAATCCCAAACTGACCCCAGAGGGGCCTTGTCTCGTAAATAAAAAACTACAGTTTTACTCTTATATAAAACTTTTCAATTGCTTGTCACTAGGGGCAGAATACCTATGTCATTTACACTGCCTAAAACTCTGTGTTATGATTCCTGTTTATCTCAAGAGAATTTAATCTGCGATGCTTAAGTTCTACAGAAATAGTTTTAAGTTTTAAAAAGCACTTATTTATTATTGAAATTCACATCAGAAAAATGTAGATTCTGGGACTATCAAGCTAATATTCATATTTTCCTCATATAAAAGATTGATTTTATACATTCCTGTTTAATAATGTAGTTTAATTTTTAGCAAAACCAATTCTGAAATTGCTTGACACCAAAACAGGCATGAATACTATCTACTAGTGATTTACTAAAACAACTGCCCACATTCATGGGGATTTTGGAAGAGCAGGACTATACTTACGTATACATTTTAAACATGTACAGTAAATCTCTGACTTACAATGACTTCTATTCTGGGAGAGTTTTTGTAAGCCAGATTCATTCATAAAACTAAACAAGCGCATCTTATGCCCCCTTGACCCAAGTACATAATGTAAAGCATAAAAAATGCATACTCAAAAATAGTGGAAATAAATTATTTTTAGCTTTTCAATTACCTTAAAATGGTGGTATAATATAGTACACCTGTAAAAAAAAAAAAAAAAAAAAACCTATTTTTACTTTTCTAATTACCTTAAAAGGAGGGTTCAGTACAGTACAACACTGGGCATATAGGGGGTTCATGGATGGAACTGGCAAGAATAGGGTGACTGGACCTGAGGTATAGCTCCGCAGCATAAGTACCTGCCTGGCAAGTGCAAGGTCCTGAGTTTGATCCCTGGTTACCAAAATCGAAATCAAAAAGACCCAGCAAGTGGGAAATGGAGCCAAGGAAGCATCAGCAATAGAGCATGGAGGACAAGACAGACTGTGGCCCACACTGGGTTACTTTTACTTTGTGAAGATTGGCTCTAACCTTGCATCACCCATGGCTGACAGTTCAAGTTCCACCCTCATCCCCCTGTTTTTTATTCAAGCCCTCGAACATGCTTGTAACTTGTGGGACTGCATGGTGATACTGTCCTGCACCCACACACTGCAAAGTTTTCCCATCTCTTCTGTGACTACCATACCTTCGGGATATTACTGCTGACTTCGCTGGCACAGCAGCCCTCACATGCTCCCTGGTCTTGTCTGTATTCTTTACAATTATGGCAGTGGTTCAGTGACTCACATTTGAAGAACTAGCAGCATCTGCCATCTTTTGGCTTCAGTCCAATCTGTTATTTTCACTTTTGCTGCCACAACTACTTCTATGGTTAACACCTATCGTGTTAAGCTTTCTAGACTTTCCTGCTATCTATAGCTCCTCTGCCTTTGTTCTTGTTTCCGGATATCTTGGGCTCTGACAGAGCACTGTGTAGCGCTGTAGTATCACACTATAAAGTAGGCACACAGCGGCACAACTCTGATCATATACTGCAGACATGTGAGCTGCTTCTGGGATTTGTTTACATCTACGAATGTTCACAGTGTAATCTCAGTTTATATCTGAGAAAGTTTGCAGCTTTAATATTTGTAAGTCAGGGACTTACTGCATTTCATATTATCTAAATATTAGGACATGGAATAATAAACAGGAATAAGACAATCACATTTGTCACTCTGACAGGGAGCTTAATTTTGGATGGAAGGGGGCAAGAAAGCAAAGTATTAGATTGATTCAAGATGCCTCACAAAGTTAAGAGTGAAAGGACATGGTTACATGATAGAGAATGAGAAAGAAAGCTTAGGGATTTTGACTGCACAAATAAAATCCAAAGTTAAGTACAGGGTTGACATTCAGAAAATTTGCTGTGGAATGGAGTAGGATGAACTAATTTTTATGTAAAAAAATATGACAAATAGCCTGGAATTTATCTATCTAAATGATGGTATAATAGATTTGGGTCGAGATCTATTATTCTATATTGATAGCGCTGAAATCGTCTCATATACTGGAAACGACTTATGAGGAACCTCAAGCTGGCTTTGATAAGTACACACCTTTTCAGGTACTGTTAAATTCTTAAGAATTCTAAAGAATGACTGAGTGTTGTACTTGATATTAAAAACTTTAGTGGGTCTAGTTATTTTCTTTTTCTTTTCTTCTTTTTTTTTTGTACAGGGTCTCACTACACAGCCTTCCAATTGCTGGGTTTACAGGCCTACACCACCACCCCCAGTCTCCCTGGCGGGCTCAGCTGGGCCACAAGGCAGGCGGGGCCAGGAACCAAACCCTGGGCCCTACACTTCCCTAAGCAAGGGCTTATTCCATTGAGCTATACCACTGGCCCTTGGGTCTAGTTGTTTTCTTAGCAGTTTTGCTGCTCTTAGACACTTGCTTTACCAGATAAACTATGAGGGTTGCTACAAGGTCCAGGTGTATTTCTGAAGGCACAGTTAACTTGAAGTCATCTCTTTTAGAAAGATGCATTAAAATTTGTGCTTAATCTACTAGGAAATGCCAAACTACCTCAGGTGATGAAATAAAATATACTGAAGATATCAGTGCAGTTTAATCTTTTTGGAAACTTGATTTGGGAAGGACAAGGTGAGCCAGAAGCCAATGATGTAACTGCTGCACAGAAGATGAAGTATGACAGTGTATATTAGCCATGAAAAACATTGTTGAACAGTTCCATTCTCAAGTCTTGATTTTCCGAAAAATCTACTCACAGTGATTTTATTTCTGAAAGCAATTAAAAAGAGAAACTACCAAGAAATATTCACAACACTGGGAGGAAGGAAGTGAGAAAAAGTCATGCCTTTGGAAATTTCTACTGCAACAAGATTTTTACCTTAGTGGTTATAGTTCGGAAAATTATGTAATAATGGGACTCAAAAAGATAATCCAGAGAATGAGAAATACAGTATCAAATACTGGTCATGTTCAGATGTCTTACTTTCATCTGTTTAGATAGAGTGACTTCTAATGGATTGAGAAAGAGAATTACCTACAAGGCCCCACATTCCCAAGCTTAAGTTTTTCTCTATATTCACTACCTCTGTATATTTGTCAAATAATTTTTGCTTTTATATATCTATATGTACATACATACATAATATAGGGTACTATTAAAATATAGAGTGAATGTTTAAATTTTAAAAATTTATTACATTGTCATTATTCCTCCTCAAAGTACTATACCTCCCTTCAAAAATTCTTATCCTATTATTTTTGTTATTTTATAAGTTCTGAAAATCTTCCCCAAAAGTCTTTATAATGTGTGATATAACATATGGTTGAATCTGCTGCTAAGTACAACCCAGTGGAAAAATAGGCTCCTAAAAACATTATGTCATGCTGTCTTCTCCCCATTCACTGAATCTGATATCTTGGAACATCTGGCTCTTCCTCCAAAGTTAAAAGGATGATGAAGGCTAAACATCCTGAATGGGTCTGCACACTGGGGAAGCCACTACAATAACTAAAGACATCAATGAGAAGGACTCCAGAACTGCTTCAGAAAGGGGCAAGAACAATGAGATATGTGTGTTCAATGCAAGAGCAAATATGAGGGGATTTGATGGTAATGTACCTTTTAGTGCAATAAGTAAAATAATTTTAAGCACTTATTATATTCTTTGATCACACCTCACACTCATAAATCTCCTTAACTAATATATACTGAATATATCAGTAGTTGATATGGGGTATCTTATCTTCCTACCAATAAGCTTATAATACAAATACTAGAAATATTTCATTTGCAGATGAAACATTGAATACTCTAGCTGTTGTGTATCTTTCCTTCGGGAATACACTAACATTAGAAAATCTGGAAATTGAAGTTAGGTCCATTTGAAATCAAAGCCTTAGCTTCTAACCCCTGTGTAATACAAAATCCAAGAGTCAGTGATCACAGCTGAGAAGCCCATCTCTTCTCGCCCGGTAGTTCTAGTGGGTGTGAAGCATAGAAGTCCATATTTGCCCTGGAGGGCTTCTGTATCCTGTATTCAAGCATTTCACATTTAAGCATGAAGCACAGTTGCTGTGGATGCTGAGGAAAAGGCAGCAATAAGAAAAATGAATGCTCTGCTCTCCACATAGAGCTCTGTTGGCATGCCGTGTAGTCATACTCAGTGGAGTCTTGGTACCTCTAATGAGAAGCTGCAGAGTGCTGTGCCCATTCTAGTCAGAGGCAAACTGACCATAAAGCTTGGGTTCTGGGACTTGTTTCTAGATTCTGTGATGAGCATTATGACACTGTGCATACTGGGAGTTCGTGCTTTCTTTATTTGTGGTTTGCTTGTTTTTTGTTTTTTTTTTTCTTTTTACAAATGTAAGATATATTAATCCTTCTCTGATAGCCGTACTTTTTTCAAATCCAATCTTGTTCTTTTATGATTGTGTTGATAAGGAACTTAAACTAAGTGTTAGGTTGTCAGGTTTGGCAGTCTTACCTAGATTATATGACAAATGTGTTCTTTTTGGCCACAGTTGTGTCCTATGTACATACAGGTGAAAGAACACAGGCAGCAGATCCCTGAAAGGAAAGAAAGGGGGAATACAAAGAAACACCTATTACATATTTATAATACTAAGGTTAGGAGATGCATACATGGAGCGCTGACATAGTTTTGCTTTGTATTTGAGTATGTTTGAACATTTCTAAAATGAAAAATTAAATCTGCTAGCACCTGGGAAAAGTCTAGGTGGGTAATAGTTTCATTTGATTTTTTTGTTTGTTTTACTAACTTTTAGTAAATTATACAATGTGAAATTACTAGTTTTTATAAATTTTTTCCCACAAATATTTAAATTACATCTTGGCTTTCCTTTTGCTGTTCACTTTGGTGTTTTTGAGATAACTTTTAATCCATAGGTTAATTGTGTTAGTCTGCTGAAGATGGCTATCAAGTTATATTACCCTTTTTCTATTTTCCCAAACTTTTGGAGTTTTTAAACTTCATTTACCATTTAGCTGATTTTATTTTTTATAAAAAATTTGTACTGTTTCTTATACTCCATCACTGATTAAAATTTTGTTTTTGAATTCGGGCTTTCTTGCATTTTATTTTTTACTATAGTTGTCCCTTGGTATTAAAAGAAGATTGTGCTCAGGATAACTGTGGGACTATAATTGGTGGCTGTTACTCAAGTCTCTCACATCAAATGGCCTAATATTTGCATAAAATCTGTGCACATCTTATTTGCATACTTTGAACCATTTCTAGATTGTTTATAATACCTAATACCTACATAAATAATACATGTGTGCTGTATTATATTGTGTAGGGAAAAATTACATGAGAAGAAAACTTTGTACACGTTTGGTACAAAGATTTTTATCTCCTCAGATATTTTCAGTCTGAATTTGCTTGAATTTTAGGATTTAGAACCTATTGATGTGATGGCCTGACTATGTTTTCATGATCTGATTTTGCTTTCTAGCTGCATGTCTCCCAACCTCTCAGCATTGAGTTCTCTGTTTCTTTCATAAGGCTGTATCTTACATTTTAAAAATAAATCAGGCAACTTGTTTTCTCTTTATTTTCTAAGCAGACAAAGGCATATTTGACAAGATCCCTTCCCTTTGCTGCCATCTCTCTTCACAGGTGCATAGATGAATTATACATCTCCAAGAGTAAGCAATGTTTCCCAAATATTTGACGTTCTTCACCTCTAAGTATGTGAAGACCTCAAAAAACCTCTGTCAGTGCTATTTCATAGAGTCCCAGTTTGAAAAATTTGGCTAAGCATTTCTGAAATTGGTCTTTTCTGCTCACACTCACAGAAAAATAGGCAAATTCTTGCCTTGGGTCTTCTGTTGTGTTTCTTCACCATTATCAGTTCAATAAAATATTATTTCATTTCTACGATGGATGAAGAACTGCGTGGGCTCCACAGGCAAGACTAATATTTCTTATTATTAAAAACTGATAAAGATGGGGCTCTTGCAGCAAATGGCTCATAATCACTGACTTAGAGTCCACAAAATATCTTTAATGAAAAGAGTACTTTTGGGAGCAGTAGCTCAATTACTAAAAATTTTGCTTTGAAATGTAAAGGGCAGATTTTCTCTTTTTTTTCTTGTCCTCTTGCTTTTGGTTTTGTTTTTTGTTCTTTTTTTTTTTTTTTTTTTTTTGGGACCAGGGTGCAAACCCACGACCTTTGCACTTTCCCAGCAGGCACTTGTGCCTCGGAGCTATCTCCCCAGCCCCTGTTTTTTGTTCTTTAAAAGCTTTTATTTTTGTAACCCTGAAGACAAAGAAAACTAATTGTATGTCACCAAATGTTTTGAAGTCTTTTAATATTAAATAAAATGAATAAGATTTTAGTTTAGGGGGAAAAAAAACATTGTGATTTAATATTAATTTTTTTAGGATTTACTATGTGAATATTCATTATTAGAATACCTGTTGAGGGTTTGTTAAGTAAAGGTTTCTAAACTTTAATCCGAGAACTCATTCAAATTTCTGACTAAAATCAAGCTTTTTGAGTACTTTGACAAGTTTCATATTTTACAATTTTTAAGTTTTTCTTAGCATAAGTTTTCATATGTGTTTTTAAAGTTTGATATTTTTCTAATAAGGTAATGCTTACATATTGGAGGCTATAAACGCTATATGATGTAAGAATTAAGAAGAATGAATTTTATAGCTCTAAGATTGGTATCTACTTATTATGTTAGAGATTATTTTCAAAAATAACAAAAATCCCTGATATTTGTAAAGAGCTTTGTGGTTTAGTGTTCTGTTGTATTTAGTAATTATTCTTACATTAGTGACTTTAACAAATTCTTATAAAACCTAATGCCATATTAACAATATTTATGAGACTGTATACAACTGACAATGAAATATTGAGTATTGAATGGTGATAAAGAGAGCTAATTAGAGGAAATGAAGATAAAATATACAAACGGGCATAATATTCAGATAAGCAGTTTATAAGTAGCCACCACTGAAAAACCAAACATCACATAGCGATATCAGGAAGAGATCAACTTTAGACACCTGTAAGAACTAAAAAAAAAAAAAAAAAAATCATATTGGCAGCTCATTCCAAAATAGCAGTCTTTGTAATTATGAGCGTAAAATACGAATTTTACTACTGAGAGTGAACACTTGCATACAACTACGGGAAATGAGTGAAGAAAAATGACTGTAGGAAAACTGCGGAAGCATTCATGGTCTGTGCCTCTTTAGTGCTCTTTCTAGTGCACATATCTGTAGAGAATTATATTCATCGTGTACAAGAATAATGCTGTTTTTATTATTATTTTACTGGTAAATGTTTGTAATACATGATGTTTACATTTGTTTTTGAAAATTGGAAAATTCTTTCAAATTGGAAAACATTGTATTTATTTGGAATATATAGAAAACATATATGTATGTATAATGATTGGAATATATAATATATAAGTATATATACATATATGTAAAATTACATATATATACAACTGAATCTTGATGATTTTTTAATTCCAATTTTCTCTTTTCCCACCATATTTCCTTTTCCCTTCCCCTAAATTTCTCATTTCCAAAAGTTTTATTTTTTAATAAAACTTCATTTTACTCTTTAGTTATATTTTAGGGTTTTCTTAAAGGAGAAACTATGTGATGTGTAACTTTCTGCATCTGACTTATTTCACTTAACATTATGATCTCTAGCTTCATCCATTTTCCTGAAAATGATCAGAATTCATCGTTTATGGCTCAGTAAAACCCCACTGTGCACGTCCACTGCATTTTCTTTATCTGTTTGCCCACTGCTGAGCATGTGGGCTGTTTCCAGTACTTAGCTATTGTGGTTCATTCTGCTGTAAACAGGGCATTTAGGTATTGTTACATTATGATGTCTTTAACTTTTTAAGTTCTAAGGGAAATATAACTGAGTCGAATACATTTTAATTTTTAGCATTCTTGAAGGATCTCTAGACTGGTCTCTGTAGCAACTATACTAGTTCACATACCCACCAAAATGTAGGAGGGTTCTTTTTCCCCCACATCCTGCCCAATATCTGTTGTTTTACTGTTCCTGATGATAGGAATGCATTTGAATTTGCATTTCCCTGATCACTGAAGTGATGGTGGGGTGTGGTGGTGGACATCTGAAATCCTAGCACTCTGGAGGCTGAGGCAGGAGGATTACTGTGAGTCCGAGACTGGCTTGGGTACCAACTGAGCTCAAGGCCAGCCTAAGCTGCATGGCGAGACCCTGTCTCAAAACAAAACAAAACCAAAACTAAAAATATGAAGGCGAATTTTCAAGTACTTATTGGTCATTTTGTATTTCTTTTAGGAAATATCTGTTCAGTTCATCTACTGTCTGAGAAGACTCTGGAACAAGATGAATATATACTTACTTGTTGATTGATTGAAATCCTCTATATATTTTGACACCTTCTTCATAAAACAAAGCCAAACCATAGATATTAGTAGAAAAATAGTGAAATAGAATGCACTGAAATATATATTTATTTATTTTATTTATTTATTTTTTTCTTGTTTCAGAACCTTTGTTTATTCACTCATTTTTATGGCCGGCTCAGCCTGCCCCGAAGGCAGGGCTGGCGCAGCATGTGGTGCCGGGGATCGAACCGCGGTCCCTGAAGCCGCCCAAGCTTTCCCAAGCAGGCACTTTAGACCACTGAACCATCCTGCCGGGCCCTGCACTGAAATATTAACAAGGCCTATTTCCACTGTCATGAACAAATGAAATATTTTCTTTGATATATTTGTTTTGCTTCTCAATCCAGACAAATGCTACATATAATAAATATGACTGTGAGATGTCTAGCAACCCTGATGGGGTTAGTACATCTGTGAGTACACCTGCAGCGGCAAAGGGCGAAGGTCATCATGGCACTGTCTGTGATTCTTCACGGGGAGGCTTCCTTTACTGGGTACACGAAAGTTCTCTCATTGTGGGCTCTCCATGAGGACTTCATGGAACTTTCAGAGTTCAATGGCTGGACTGGACACAAAAGAGCCCACCTTAGAGCAAGCTAAGTGTTGGTGGTCACACCAAGTGTTCAGTTGGCTTTGAAACAGGTGATTGTTGTTGAAATACCAGATGTATGTATCAAGATTTGAAAGTTTAGGGGGGTTTTGGGTTAGCTCAGTGGTTTAAGTGCTTATGCTAGCAATCCCAGTCAGGCACAGGGGATGATGGTTCGATCCCCACACCCACCCTTAAGGCAGCATGAGCCAGAAAAAAAAAAAAAAAAAAAAAAAAAAAAAAAAAAAAAAAAAAAAAAAAAAAAAAAAAAAAAAAAGCTTAAAAGGCAATCTCATCAAAGAAATAAAGCTACCAAGAGCATTCTGGCTTTGAGCTTAATTGCAGTATAACCGCTGTTATTTTGTTGTTAGGTGCTCTCTTGAGGGTACATTTTGAGTAGTTTCCAGAAAAAGCAAACATCAACTGAACCCCATCTCATTCTAAGTGCTTCAGAACATTCCACATGTGAGTCTCCGAGCAGACTTCCGTTGCTATCTCTGCAAGTATGGGAATAGAAATCTGCAGAGATGAGCACTATGCCGATGGCTATACATTTCTTTAACTGGAAATCTAACATTTCAATCCAAGCAGCTATTTGGTTCTGACTCATATTCTGGATGACCCATTATGCTGGAGAAATAAAATATTAAACATTTGGAATTTGATAAGCACTTCTTCCATGTCTTCTGCTTCAAATATAAGCCACCCAGATTACAGTGTCCCCTCGAATGCTCTATGTAACATATTTTACATTCACTTAATGTATTTTTATAAGTATCATTTGAGTATTATTAGAAGATTGGGCAGACTTAGGCACATTTAGCAGTGTTAAAAGAGAAGAGTTAGGATTCTCTGGTGTAGATAAAAGAAATAAGTTGCATATAATTCCTTTTTCCTTCCTCTTTTATATAATGTTAGGAATAGCTCCATATTATTTTGCAGTTTTTCTTCAAATATCCAGATTTGGCTACTATAATTTAAAGAAAGTATTCTAGTCTTGTTATCCATATAGAGTGCCTTCCTATACTTGAAATAAAGTATACTTATTATTATTATTATTATTGTTATTATTATTATTATTATTTTCTGTATTTAGTACAGAATCTACATGGTCTCACTACATAGGCCAGACTCCTAGAGAGCCTCCGGTTTTCCACCTCTCAAGCATGGGATTACAGGAACATGCCACCATACCCGTCTCCAGCCTCTTAGCATGCCCTGGGGTGGGGCTGGCACAGCACACAGTAGATCAAACCTAGCCACTGGGCTCTGCCTAAGTGGGAGCTTTAGTCCCTTGAGCTATCTGACTGGCCCAAGTGTACTTTTCGTGTACAAGACAAATACATCTTTTAATTCTGAAACCTCCCATTAATATTAATTTATGTATACAATTAATATAAGTTCAAAAAGAACATCCAAAAAGAAAAAAAGAGTATCCATTTCATCCTTGGGACTAAAAGACAAACAGAACAACATGACAGTAATACCCTCTTGTAAAGGTTGCTCATGATTTTCCTGAAAATGTGTGACATAATGTTTCAGAAAGAACTGAAAAAAAAAAGAAAAATAAGAATTCAGAAGGAAAATGCAGTAACATAGAAGTGTAAAAATACTTGAGAATGTGCTATTCAATGTCAATATTTAAGATGCATTACTTTGAGAGTTGAGTAGGAATTAGGTCCTCACTTAGAAAAGATAGCTAGCAAACTTGATCCATAATGACATTTCCAGTCATACGTGAATTTAGGCACAATGCTTGTGCGTGCCTAGAACCCAGAAAGCACCAGTGGACCTCTTCCATATCTACTTTCTGTATCGCTCATGTGAAGTTCATGTTTACAAAAAATTTCTGAGAATTAGATGAGTTTGGAGTTAAGTGCTTAGCTTCTCACTCTTGTTTACCATTCTGGCTTCTGGTTGAATCATTCTGTTCTTGGTTAGTCCAATTTAACCTTTTGTAGAAACACTAGCTTATTTATACCACTCAGAATTTCCATGTTACACAAGGCATACGAACTACCTGCTCAGATGCATTTCCATTTATTTTGCAATGGGCATGTTTTGCTTTTAAAATCTGACAAAATGATGATAGATGCTATTTTGAGGGAAAACAAGTTTTCATTCTCTTAGTAGTTTGGCCACAAGGGGGAAGTAGAATGTGCTCAGGAAATCTGGCAACCGTTCTCTTTGTTTAATTTCTCCTTTCTATTCTGATATTCAGTTCCTCAGTTCTGTTTGGCATCTTGTACTTGTAATGCTGGCTGCCTGGTTCTAAAAATACCCTCTCCGGCCTTACATTTGGAAAGTTTATTAAAGGTAATCCTCTTTGATCCTGAGTGACGTCTGCAGCATGACGCAAGTGGTGCTTTGCTGACAATATTCTCTGCAATTCCAGGCCTGTCCTTAATCAGTGCGAAGCAGTCACCAATCACTGCTGCCGTGTCCCAGTGCACGTTGTCACTGAAAAGGAGTTTACCGGTCACAGTCACTGCTATCAGTGGTGTAACCCCTGGGGAAACAACTCTAAGGCTGAAAAGGCCTTTCAGGTCCTGCTCTTTCAGGGAATTACTCACCTAGGCTGCCTTCTCGAAGCTTACAGGATTCATTGGACGTCTTCCTGTTTTGTCACCCACCATTATCCCATTGCAAATAGTAAGGAACTCTTTTAGAACACATTCTCTTTATCCAGCTTTGCATCAATTTCCAGTTTTTTTGGCTAGATAGTCTCAATCACTGTTTTGTCACGTTTATTTATTATTTTATTTAATAAATACATATTGAGTGCTATTCATATTACACCTTCTTCTAGGCACTGGTAAGATATCAAGACGAGGACCCTGATCCTAAGAAACACGTAGTTGTTTTCTTTTGCTAATATTGTGAGCGCTGTGGATATGTCAATAATCCAGTGTTCTGATTCACACTTCCTATAGAATTAGGACAAAATGTCATAAAATTTAATGTTGCATGGATCAGTGTCTTTGGTACACTTGAACTATTTATAGGGGCCTATAGATGAAGGTTTAAAGGGAAACTCTCAAGTGACAGCAAAGCCTTAGTCTCTGTTGACATGGAGGAGAAAAACCACACACAAAGGAGATGACGTTGAGCCTGGAATGAGGGAAGCCCATGAAACAAATGTCTCAACTTCACAATTTTGTTGCCTAATCTCCATTTATGTGCCCACTGGCAGAACCCAACGCAAAGCCAGAGGCAGTGTGAACGTGGCCACATGCCACTCAAATGTAGACCCAGGGTATACTAAGGTGGAGAGCAGGTGAGGATAATGAAAAGGAGAACATGCAGTGCAAAGGCCATTCCTGACCATCTGCAATTTATCTTATCATTTATTAGTTTCATCCCTTTATTTCTGTACTGTTTGCTGCCATTCCAACTTCTGTAAAAATAAGTATCTCCAGAATTATAATTTATCTTAAATAACAAGCTTTCAACTTAGATTAATAAATGCATCCCCAGCTTATACTGTGTGCCACATATATTTCTAATAGCTGGAAATGGGGTCTGCCATTCAATAATTTATTTTATAGTAATATCTACAGAGAGAAAAGTGTAGTCTTTTAGGAAGAAAAGACATCAGGGACAAGATTTTCCAAATGTAGTAATGGTTAAACTTGTTAATGAAATATGACAGAAAAGGGAGTGGAGCAATGATATTCTTGAGAGAATTCAACATACAAAGGAAAAGCCTCAAAATAAGAGAATGTGATAGGGAGATGCAGGGTGCTTGTTTTGATGGATGGTGTGGGGTAGAATGGACACCATTGCCAGATGAGGTAGCAGGGGTAATGGAGGCAGCGCCCTAAGGCCTTGAAGATCTTATAGAGGAGCTGGGCTTCTGAACATGGTGTTGTACCATAATGCTGTCAAACACTGTGTTTCTGGTCAAAAAAGAAGGCTGTTGAAGAGAAAGAAAAGTTTTCTGCAGTATGCCCTTAGTGCAGAAGTCCTTTGATCTATGATTGCTGCCTGTGTAATTCCATTAAAAGTCCAACAGGACCAAAAACACTAAGATTAAAAATCATCTAGATGCTGCCCTCGTGCTTTTTGCCATTAACAGTAGGCCACCTTTCACTTGGCCCTACTGAACTTTATCCTCTGTGACAATAAAGGCCTCTTCAGGCCGTGACCCTGCCTTGGCCAGGGGTCATCATATCAGTAACACATGGGGGCTGGCATCAGATTCTAGCAGACATTTAACTTCAGGATTTAACAGAAAAGGTTTTGTGACACAAGCGTGCCTTATGAATTTGAAACTTACTTTCTTCCCCTGTGAAATCTTGAGAATTAAAACATTGGTGCTAAAAATACACAATGAGCTGGGCATGGTGGCTCACCCCTGTAATCCCAGCACTTGGGAGGCTGAGGCAGGAGGATTGGTGTGAGTTTGAGAACAGCCTGGGCTACAAAAGTAAGCTCAAGGCTAGCCTGAGCTTCATAGTGAACCCCTGTCTCAAGAAAAACAAACAAACAAACAAACAAACAAAAAAATACAGTGGATCTTTTGAGGAACAGGTGAGATCATTCATTTTTTAAAAAAGGTTTTATAATTCTTAGGACCTCATGATGCCAGGGATTTTCTTGGGCAGTCCCTTCTAGGCTGAAGTTCAATGTTGGGCTGAGGTAGTAGGGGCAGGTAGCTTAATTTAAGGCCATAGGATCAAACTTTTGGGTAAAGTACTGGACAAATCTAGCTGCTGTAGTGCACAAAGGTCCCCTCACTGCAAAAATGTGACTATGTTTTTGTATTTTGTTATTAAAGAATTGAGAAATGGGATTGTTTCTGTGTATCCTGATTTCCACACTGATAGAGAGTGGTACCTTCATGTCTTATTCTCGGATAGACAGCAGCTCAATAATTTGGACCCTGTTATTCTGTTTCTGCAGAGGGAAGGTGAATTGATCAAATGCTCTCATGACAGCCTGCCAAGGTCAGAATAGAAATGTATTACTGAGGGCTTTATTTTCCACCCCTGTGCCTATGCTGAGAGGGCCATCAACTATGTTCAGGGCCAGGGTTTTGTCCTAGGAAAAAATACAATTTAGACTCCTAAGCAATCTCTCATATGTGGTGCTAGGTCCTGATGAGAGTAGTCTGGGGTGTTAGCACCCCAGGAGAATTTCTGAATCTTTCCCTGAACTGTAGTCAAGAAGATTAGCAGAATACTGATGGATTGGTATTGGGATTCAAAGACAGTACAGTAAAGACAGGGGAATTAGTACGCTCCGAGCGGGGGAACTGGCAACTAGCTGTCTCTAAGATTGAGAAGCCAGGGAGGAAGAGGCAGGGCAAGCAAGCAGGGAGGAAGCAGGTGTAGCCTAGCTTTTGTAAGCCCTTGGAAACTCACAGGGAGGCAAGCTGGTCCCCTTCATGTGAGTAGAGAAAGTACTCCATGCAACTGTCGGTGTAATTAAGGTTCACCACTGCTCATGTTTCAGACTTGTTAATATAAGGATATTTTTATCTTAAGTACTTAAAAGGGCTTTAAGATAGGTAGAGAGAGAAAGAGAGAAGGTCTAATTGTACGTATATATATAAAATCAGTTATACTCTGATGTATATCAGTTATACTTTTTCATTTTATAAATTGCCATTTTTTTTTTTTTTTGTCTTTTTGAGACAGGGTCTTGCTATGCAGTTGAGGCAGGCCTTGAGCTCACTTTTGTAGCCCAGGCTGGTCTCGAACTCACACCAATCCTCCTGCCTCAGCCTCCCGAGTGCTGGGATTACAGGCGTGAGCCACCACGCCCGGCCTTAAATTGCCATTTAAAATTATTTATTTTGGAGCGGAGGAGATGGCTCCGAGGCACAAGTGCCTGCTGGGCAAGTGCAAGGTCGTGAGTTTGAACCCCGGTCCCACACACACACCCAAAAAAAAAAAAAAAAAAAAAAAAA